>CM035170.1:51478767-51681058 GCA_020205615.1 Panax quinquefolius
TAGTTTAGTCTTTAGGGAATGTATACAATAACATGCTATGTGATGTGTCCATTTTGGGATTTTTATCTTGCACAATGGATGTCAGCTGTTTGTAGCATGTATGTGTACACATTTCTTCATATTTCTAATTACATCGAGATAGATATGGAATGAAATTACAAGTAATTGTGTTTACAAGTAATTGAAATGAGAGCATGAAGAGACTTTCCTCCGTTTTGGGTTTATTAGAGGCTGACATATCTTAGGTTACTCTCGCGGCTTTTTGGCATTAAGGTTCCCAAATCGTCGCAATCTACTTGACGGGAAGTTAATCCGGTCTTTCAACTGGAGCGAATTTGGGTGGTGCCTTTCCTGAGCCTCGAAGAATTAGTCTTCTCACGAGTCCGATGATCAAACAAGCGGGATAGCCTCTTGGTGGAGGGACCACACAACATACATTCACATACATCGCGTCTCACCATATGAAAATGATGACATGTGCGAAGCACTAATATCACAAGCAGATATGGTGCAAAGCACTAATATCACAAGCAGTTATGGTGAGAAGCACTAACATCACAAGCAGTTATGGTGCGAAGCACTAAGTGCAATAAGGAAATGCATTCGTACACATTCATCAAATGTAAATGCAACATCCACACACAAGCGGAGATAGCGCGATTTGAAAAGATTGTAATAGCGACTTAAGTCCTCTTCTTTGGAGTCCCCAGCAGAGTCGCCACCTATCGACGTTGGGATTTTTGGATGTCCTTTCCGTTACTTGTTCTTTGGTGTTCTCATTTTAGGTGAGATTTGTTTGAAAAAATAAGTGAAAAAAAAGGTCGGCATGTATAATATCGACGATGGGTATTAAGAGTCGCCAGTTGGTTTTTTAAATGGTTGTACCAACACAACCGAGAAAAGGTTTTCACATTGACCCAATGATGTGACACTGATATACGGGTCGGTGAAACCGAGAATCATTAGGGTCCAGGGACTTGGTTATGCGGGGGGAAGGTGTTAGGCACCCCGACATCCGTCATTACCACGGTGACCTCTTTTCAAGAAACTATTATCCGAGTGTGTGTGTGTGTGTGTGGGTCAATGTCTTTGTTATATGGAAGTTGTGTGAGGCCTCGTTGAACCTATATACACGAGGTTTGAATTTATGTAAAAATTCGGTTTTAGCGAGATATGGCGGTGATGATTTTTTATAAAGAGGTTTTTCAAACCCTAATGCTCAATAGAATTGAGACCTTTTACACTCCCATTTTATTAAGTGATCGGCTTGATTGATTTTATTTGACGGATCACGAGGCATCCGTATAAAAAATAATGTACAAAAATAAGGCCGACTTCCTCGTGGGTATGGAAACCATCTGAGGAAATTGATACATCATAAAATAATTTATAAGTCGCTTCACAATTGAAAATGTCCATCATGCGGAACCGAATCTAGATCCAATGGGATGAATATGTGATCACATGATTCCTAAGGCGCACAAAATCTTGTAATTTGTATGTAGCGATGGCGGTATATATATATAAAAAGCTATATATATATATATATATATATATATATATATATATATATATATATATATATATAGATCACCAACTACTGAAGCACCCTCCATAGGGGATCGAAATGTAAATAAAGCTCTTAAAAAGCTATCCACCGCTACGGAGAAACTCCAAAGGCGGGACGAAATGTAAATAAAAAGTAATAAATACGGTAAACCTTGCCACGAAGGAAACTCCAGGCGGGATTTAATATATAAATATATATATATATATATATATATATATATATATATATATATATATATATATATATAATCCATAAGCATTAAACGAGGGATGTAAATCCAGGCTCATAATATATATATATATATATATATATATATATATATATATATATAAAAGCGAATAAATGCACCAAATATGAAATCGGGCTCATCGAGCGAGTTCGACACGATTAATATATATATATATATATATATATATATATATATATATATATATAATAAAGCGATGGCCTCCAGGACCAAAGTCTAGGCTCATCGAACAAAGTTCGACACACGATTCGTATATATAAATGTATATATATAGAAAAAGCAAGTAAACGCTCCCGCATCAAAGTTCAGGCTCAATCGAGGCATAACTCGATAATGTTAGTCAATATATATATATATATATATATATATATATATATATATATATATATATATATATATATATATGAAAAACCATGCAATCAAGTCCGAAAAAAAAAGCAACACGACTCTCAACGTGTAGAAGGGTGTGTGCAAAGATGAAGAGAAAAACTCTAAAGTGTGTGAGAAGGCTTATAGCTGACTGCTAAAAAAGGCTTTTATATCTTTAGAGTGGGTAAACACTGGCTTTGGTGGGTACAAAAGAGGCTATATATGAGCTCATAGGTGTTTAAAAGTGGGAAAATACACTGTAGGGGGAGTGCGGAGCGAATTGTGCAGGGTTTCCCCGTCTTTTTCCTTAGAAAATCAGCACCCCAAGCCCTCTATTTATAGGCATATTAGCTGCAGGTGTACCAGAGGCAACCTAGGTTGGCCCGGGTTTTTCGGGTCGGGTCATCTCGAAGTACGTGCACCCAGGCATTGTAATGTCCACTCGGATTTTTAGAAGTGCAATCCGGGCATCCATTTGAGGTATACAGGACCTATTTCAGACCGCTGCTGTACGATGGCATGGGATTAGAGTTTGTACGAAGTCATTAAAGATGGGACGATGCCCTCCGGTCTTCAAGCTCCAACTTTCATTCGTTACCCCGCACAATAGTCACTCGGGATTGGTTAGCCTTGTGGGACATCGTTGCGTAGAGAGCGTGATGTGGCATTGTGTTTGTGAGATGATGATGTTGCCCTCACCCGTGTTATCATTTGGATTGAAGTGATAAAGCAGACGTTAGTCGAAGCTTATTTGAGATTGGGCCCGCCACAATTGTTGAAGGTCCTCATTGTCATCTTTGAGGTATGTCATGTCTTCCGATGTTATTCTTTGGGTTGAGTGCGATGTATCTCGTTATGATAGCGCCAAGATTGAAGTTTGGTTGCATTTGAAACAAGCATTTCCGGTTATCGTCGGCTGCATTCCTTGGGGTTATCACCAAGGTTGGTGGCTATTCCCATGGTTGAGGCGAGGCCGGATACCTCGGGGTTATCTCTGAGATTAATCGGTCTTCTCCGGTGTGTGTTCCAGTATTGGATCTGCATACCTCGGGGTTACATACGAGGTTGGATTTGTTACTCCCAGATTGAAATCCGGGGTTGATGCTGAACTTCCGGTAGTATCCGGTATGGATTTGGATTGTCTTTCAGGGTTCTCTCTTAAAAGACGAATTTGTCCTCCTACAATGTTAGTGACAAGGTTACAGAAAATTTCGAGTGTCTACAGTTATAGGTAGAGAATATCAGGTTATGTACGAGTTCATAAAACTCATACTTATGATACGTTCATGACTCATGATTATATGAAATGTTTATGAACCCCTCACCGAATGGATGCTTAAGGTCTGACTACGACAAGTTCTTAAACTCATATAATTGTGGAAAGTTTCTGAACTCATGAGTGTGGTTTGACGAACTGGGAATAGTTATGTGTATTGAGGAAAATAGGAATAGATAGATTATTAAGCAATTAATCATAGTGGAGACATAAGTTTTCCAAATCTTCTAGCTATGCTAGACTCGAAAATTTTGACATCAAGTTAAATACGCACTGTGCTTTTGAAAATAAATTTTATTCTCAACTTTGGGTGACCATTGTGTATGAGTGGACTTCGGGCCACCGACACATCTTTACCTGTTGAGGTAATAAAATAGATTTGTAAGGATTTTTGAACAGTTTAAAGAATAGTCTATGTTACTTGTTTTAGCTAGACGATAATAATTTGAAATATCAAAATATATTTTTATTTATCACTTATGTACCATGTAACCTGGTGCAACGATGATAAAAAGTTGATGGAGGTGTAATGCATGAATACTTAGTTTTGAATTTGATCTAAAATCGTTGTTCAACTATAGTATGATGTGTTATGACAAAGTTATATAATGACGGCATCCTCAAACGGGCTGTTAATACAGTACGACATCATGACGTTATTTTTAAACTATTTCAAAATTTTAATTTGCCAATGGGGTTTGGATATACCTAAATATTTTGATTGAATTGAATTATTGATATGAGTCTAAGCTATTAGATTCAGCTAGACCAACATTTTTGAAAATTCTAAGCGTTATTTGAAAATTTTCCCGAACCAAATTGTTTTGGTGAGGAATCCGATAAGACTGAGGTACAATTTTTGTGCCTATTGTAGTGACGAGAAACAGATTCGACCAGCAGTACTTAATAAGTACAGGGCATACCAGGCCAATTACCCACTATGTCCGTAAGTTATGACAGTTTGCGGATGAATTTCCTTAAAACCTTTGCAAAAATGACATACAATAGTCTATAAAACCCTCAGCAATACTTGAAAATTTTTACTCTGGTGAGGAATGTATTGGGTAGCATGTGATGATGAGAAGGAATGGTGAATGGTGCATGGTGTAAGGTGTAAGGTAAATTTCAGGGACGAAATTTTTAGAAGAATGGGTGAATGTGACAACCCGAGAATTTTAATATTTATAAAATCTTAAAATATTTAATTAAAGTTAAATAATAAACCTTGATAGAAAATAAGTGAATGGATTTGAGATTTTCGAGAAGGAATTTTGTGAATTGAAAATTTTTGTGGTGAATTATTCAAGATTTAGTATATACGTGAATATGTTATGTGTATATGGTTATATATGTGTACAGTATGTGGTTAAGGGTCAAGGGTTGACCAGATAAGCTATATATGTGGCAAACCCTAGTATTATATTAAGAACGTCAACATTAAGTTAGAAAATTCTTACGATTTATAAGAAACCCTAAAAATCGGTTCTGGAAACCCTAATTTCAGTTCTAGGAATTTGAAACCCTAATTTGGGGAGTTAAATACAAGGTATAAGGTTTTGTGTATTAATCACAAATCTAATTAGAGGTGAGCCTATTTGATTAATTAGAAATTCTATTAATTAGAAAACCCTAATTTAATGTTGGAAACCCTAACTGTTTTGTTAGAAACCCTAATGTACAATTTTGCCCTTAATTGCTAAATTAGAAATTTTAATTAGGAAATACTAATCCTAATTAGCAAGATTGAATTTATGATTTGAAAATCTTAATATAATTATCGAATCCTAATTATAATTTATAAATATTAATTTTCTATTTTAAAAATCGAAATTTGGAAATTTTAGATATTAAATTACAAGATCTAACGGTTAAACCCTAAACCCTAAGGGTTAGGACAAAAGATATGTATGCCATAACTAAAATCAAAATTACTTAAATACCCTTTTTATATTTTTAATGAGCGAACTTACAAATCTTGCCAAATTTATAGTTGTTCACCAACTAAAGCTAGCCTTTTGACTTAAATCTCAGCTACAATCTGATCTAGCATGACACCTTGCATGTATTACATATATTGGATCTAAATATTATAAAATAATGAGAAAGAAAGTCCACAAAGTTGGTCATTTGCTAACTTACCTCAGATAACTCTCCCTCTCTCCTAACCTCTGAAATCCTTAATTGTATCAGTCCCTAAAAGAGCCCCTAGCAACCCCAATATAAGATTGGAGAGCTAAGATCAAAGTTTGGAATTAGAAAGGTATAAACCCTAAGTCCCTTTTTGATCATGTATGCTAAGATAAAGTTCGTGTTTTTATGTTTATATAAGTGTTATATGATGATTTATGATGATCTATCTTATATCCATAACATCAAATGGCTTTAAAATGAAGTTTTTCAAAAAACTGTCCATGAACCCTAAAGTTCTCTGACAAACAAATGTCAGACGCCACAGATCTTTCCCTGTTAATGATTTATGGTATTTTATGTTTTGTATTTGTGGTATGCCAGAAGTACTATGATCTGGAAGTGGAATCATGTTTATTCCATGCCCAGATTGCAAGATATTTAAGGTCAAAGTCGGTTGACCGACCTTGACCGAGCGATTTCTGGGTAACCCAGAAATCCTTAGGCATCGACTGACAAGCTTTTGCAACGTCTTGATCTGTTAGTTGTTAAGTGTTATGATGATGTTGTTGTAATCAGTTTGTAGTCTGTCTTATGTAGTTTAGATTTATGTCTTTAGATCGTGTAAACAGTCAACAGATCGAACGTAGTAAGTGGTCAAATTTGTAAGCCCAGAAACGTTCTGAGAAGAACTTTGTAAGCCCATATTTTCATGATTTGTTGATTTATGACCTAGATAATGATTGATACTTGTAGTATTACATAAATACTATATGATCAATGTTTTATATAGCCCAGAAACTTTATAATCAAGAATTTGTAAGTGGTCAAAGGTAGCAACCTGATAACTAACATAAAGGCTCAAGAACACCTATAACGACAGTTTCGTCGCTATAGGGTCCTTTAGCAACAGTTTAATTAGAAAAATTATTATTTTATTAAATAATTAGAGAAAATTAGTTTTTAATTATTAAAAATAGAAAATAAATTCCTAAAAAATATTTTAAAGTCTGAAAATTAGTTTTTAATTATTCTGAATATATTTCATAAATATTTAATATTTTTAGAATAATAATGGTATTTAATTTATATAATTATAATATTAAATAAATTATTTAAAAACTATTTTAATACATGAAAAACTATATTATGGTATAAGAAAATATTTGAAGTTAATTTTAGTGACTTTTAATATTTTGTGAGAGAATTTCATTAATAAATTATTATTATTGGTAATTAATTTATTTAATAAATATATTAAATAAATTATGGAAAAATAGAATTAATGATTTATAAATCATATAAAAATGATTTAAGTGTTATAAAATATTTTAAGTTATAATATATAACTTTTCATATTTTGTCATGAAAAAAAACTTTAATATTTAATATTAATGGCGAATATCGGATAATGAATTTAATTGTTTAAAAATCATATAAATATAATTTTAAGGTATTAAAAATACTTTGATATATTATAAATATATTATAATATTATGATATGATTTTCCATAATATTTAATATTAAATAAATATTAATGATAAAGGAATTATGTGGTATTTAATTCTTATAAATACGATATTAATGATTGAAAAATCATTTTAAATGATAATAATTATCTGAAAATTATTACGAGCTTAGGAAAAATGTTTTGGCTGATAATAAATTATCTAAAATAATTGTTAAGTATTTAGGCAGAGTTTAATTGAACTTAAACTCGATAATTGTCCATTAAGTAGTCGGGATGTCGAAATTGTGTTTGGTTTAACTCAAACCGAAATAAATTTGACTTGAGGTTAAGTTTTATGTGTGCTATAGACTGATAGGGTTATGTGATAATGTGTTTAGATTATTTTAAATACAGTGATGATATTATTCTAACTTAGCAATAAATATTATTAATATTAGGTTTTCAGACAAAGCTTATTAAATTGCACATTGGTAATCAACGGTTCAGGAAAGTTTTTCTTAACTCGACCTCGAGTTGTATTATTCAATTATACTTGTGGTTAATCATTTCTGATTGCCATGTCTAAGAATTATTAAATCGCACTCTGTGCACACTGCATGTATTCATCAGGTATGAAAGGCTGATCACATTTGTGACGCCCCCAAAATAGGTCCACACGACCATTTCTGAGTTGCCAGATATCACACTACAGAAATTAAATACAAACTTCATTTATACAACTATTGAACTATCGTGTAGAGTACGACAACACATAATCTGTGAGTTTTAATACAAATATATGTAACTCTCATGGTGTCTCGACCACACCACCTTACGATGGTACTTTAGATAAAAGTACAGTCAATAACTGTTTTAGAAATTAAAATCTTTCTAAAATGCTCAAGGAAACCTTCGTACATGGGAGACCATATATATAAGTTATGATAGATATCATATGACTCAAGAATTATCCTTGGTTGACCCAATAGACCCCAAAGAAAAATGAGAAGATTACTATCATGTTCTTTTCAAATGTGAGTCTTCTCTTGACATATATTTATCTCTATTATCTTCAATTCAGAATTATATTCCAACCAAACTCCAAGATTATATAGGTAGTGCTCATAGATATAATCAGCAAGTGCATGTGCACAACCCTATCTTATGATAACACGAAGTCGTCTGTCATTAGGGATCTTGTATGATAGTGGAAAAACAACTTTCCATAATTGGGTTCACCTCACCCCATTTGGTTCACCAAAATCAACAGTTAAAATGACGTATAAAATACGACACACTTATCTAAAATTCTTAATAAAATTATTTCTGTAAGTCCCCAACTTATTATAAATAAAATTGAATTTCCTCTAATTATTATTGTGAATAATAAGGTATTAATTTGATATAATTCTCTAGTTAAGGGTAATATATGAAATTTTTCAAAATACGCAAGTGGTTATAAAATATTCATTTATCGGGGTATTCGTTTGGTCGTGGAATATTTTTTCTGTCGGGGAATATTCATACGACGGCGCAGCTATTTATGGGTCCCATAACGGATAACTGTCGGATGAAGAAAACGATAAAGTTTGAGTTTTTATAAATAATGGCGTAGTTGTTACCGTTAACACTGTTGGAATACCTGGTGGTTAAAATACAGTAATACACGTGGTTGCACAGTAGCACACGGTATTGAACAATATTTTTGAATTATTGATTCTTACGTAAGAAGGCACTACTCAATAATTGTTACAATAATTAATGTTCAATATTTTATTTTATTTATTCAATAATTGTTACGTTGATATTTTATATTATTGTTGTTCAATAATTGTCACTGCACAATATCTCCATTATCAGATCAATAATTCATATTATTTGAGTAATATTATTAGATAACATTATTGGAAATGTCTAGAAAGTTCTGTCAAGGAGAGGTTTGGTCACCTAATTGCGCCTGAAGAGAGAATCCTTATCGGAAGCCCCATCTTTCCCGGAGGAGCTTTCGGGTTGTCTTTATTGTGATTCTGTAATATTATTTGTGAATAATTAATTATTGGTTTATATGATAATGAAATATTTATTTGATGTGGATATAAATGATGGATTTATTTATGCGGTTATAAATGAAAGAGTTAATGTTGAGGTATTTTATCAGTATTTTGTCGGATTGGAGGTATTAAAAGATCAAATCAGTGTTCTTACAACTTTATTGTGTGAGTTATAATTTTTAATCTAACCGTTGGATCGTTGTAATTTTTGGATATGTTATACATATATAAGTTAAGTATATGTTCATAAATTTTGAACCGTTAAAAATGAACGAATGATTTGTTATGAATTTTAAGAGGTGACTGATTTAGAAATTAGGTTTATAAATGATTTTGGTGGAAAATTCTAGAAATGGGTGGGCCCCACTTTTGGTTGTTGGGGAAGATGGCTGATTTTTGGTGGGTGGAATAGTAGCGAGTAAAGCCATCGTGTGAGGTCAAGTCTGCTTGACGCCTAATAATATTTTCTAATAAATAGAGGGCTAAGTTAGAATTGAAAATCACACCAGAATTCATAAGTTTTCTCTCTTTTTCTCTCTAGATTATCGAGTGTATTTTGTGAGTATTTAGATATTTGGTGAGTTACTATTCATCAGTGCAAGTTTCCTTCAGTGTCATATCCGATATCCAGTCAGAAGTGCTGCTCTTTTGAGGTAAGGGATAGTAAGGGATAATAAAGGATTGTAAGGGATAGTAGGGGATTTTAAGGGTTGTTATGTTTTTCAGTTTCGTAATTTTTCTGACCTTCAAAAATTCTGGAAAAATTTGAAATGATAATTTGATGAGTTTTCTTAAGCACTTCCCAAAGATTCTAATTTCTAAAATAATTTTTGACTATACCTTTATGTAGGTATCACTGTGAGGTGTTGTCCACTGATGGGACATTTGTCACATTACGGTTGGGACACGAGTCACAGTTGGTATATATTTGTATCCAAACTCACAACATATATGTTGTTGTATTTTGTACGACAGTTGTTGTAATAAAGTTGTAGTTGTTTTCTATACCATGTATTTGGCGACTCAGAATAGGTTGGGTGTTGTATACCTATTTTGGGGTTGTCATAATTTCCATACTATTTTAGGGGAAACCTCAATAGCTATAGACCATCGTTCTATTCCCCTGTTACCCCCGCTCGACCCAGCTAGACTCTTATTACCTGAAAGGAATTATGAAGCAAAAGGGTGACCACAACTAGCCCAGTAAAGAATATCATGACTAAAGATAATTAAATTATCAATAGCCTTTGTCAGTAATAAATCAGAGATTTAGAACATATGGTAGATGATAAAACTTTTCAACCATAGTGGCAACGAAATGAGCAATCCATTAGAAGAGTCAAATAGACCATAAAGTCTATTATCTTCTCTATGTAAAAAGTTCACCAACAAAGTTTTATCCCTGTAACATCAATCAACAGTTCCTATCCACAATCATTTGAATAACTCATAATCATAATTGTGATTCTAAATTCCTCTTAGCACCCAGGACGAAAATAATTTTCATCACACTACAAAAAAATGGGCCTTTAGCAATGATTTTTTGGGCAACGACTTTATAAGAAGTTGCTAAAAGTATATGTTACGCAATAAAAGTTGTCCTTCGTTGCAGATTATATCAGACTTTCACTTTTTGCAATGAAATTCATAAGTCGTTGCAAAATTTTGTTGCTAATTCATTGGCGGGAAAAAAGTTCGTTAGAAATTCGTTGCAAAATTTTTGGCCACTTGATTTTCCGTCATCGTGGGCAACAAAAGCTTTTTTGTTGCTAAAAATGGGGCTTTAGCAACGATTTTTCAGGCAACGACTTTGTAAGTCGTTGCTAAAAGTGTATATTTAGTAACGAAACTTGTCCTTCGTTGCAGATTGTGTCAAGCTTTCACTTTTTGCAACGAAATTCATAAGTTGTTGCAAAATTTGGAAACAAAATTCGTTGCAAAATTTCTAACCACTTGATTTCTCCTCATCGTAAGCAACAAAAGTTTTTTTGTTCTATATTTCGTTGCTATATTTCGTTGCCTAATATGGACCACATTCATTGGCAACAATTTTTATTTTCGTTGCATATTTTATACAACTTTTTGCAATGACTATTAAAATGTTGCCTTAAATTAAGATAATAATAAAAACATTAATATAATCTCAGGAAGTTATATACTACAATAATAATAATAATAATAATAATAATAATAATAATAATAATAATAATAAAAATTAAAATAATAATAATAACAATAATAATAAAAATAATAATAATAACAATAACAATCACAATAACAAAATAATAATAATAATAATAATAAATAAATAAATAAATAAAAATAATAACACTATAATTTCTGCTTATATATGTCAAATACTTACAAAATTATGATATTTCTGCACTTCATTATTGTGTTCAAATATATTATCTGTAATAATTTCCCGAGTCTGAATAGTCCAGTTTACTTAAGTTAACTTTATCCTTCCTTGCAGGTTAGAAGATAATGAGGCATACTTATAGAAGAAAAATGAATATAAAAGCTTGCTTGTAATTTTCGGTTAAGGTAACTCCACGTACCCATATCTGTGTGCGCGTGTGTGTGTATTTATGCCAAAAGCTATGCCTTAATCAGGCTGGGTTTCCCGAGGTACAATACTTTATTTCTCTTTAAATCCCAAGTTGGTTACAGAGTTTTCTGTAAACATAAAAGAAAGACAGAACACCAATCCTTTTTTGTAAAATCATATTGTTACTTAAAATTTTCTTTTAAGACTTTAACCTTTTTGCCTGTATTGTCAATTATGTCAAAAATTGTGGCATTTTGTTTTTGGCTATCACTAAAGAAATAAGGTACTAAAATTTAGCATTTATACATGGTCATCACTTTCTTATTTTGTTTTTTTTCTACTTTGAGTCCGGTCATATTCTTGGTATCAAAACACTTATTTCTTCAACTATAGTTCAAATAGGAGAATGGTTTATTTATGACTGAACCATATCCTACTACTCAGGGCTATACTTTGGAAATGGATGAATTAAGGCATTAGGAAGGAAGCAAAAAATAGATATCATATGGTTATTTCTATTACTAGTTTTTTCTTTCCCGGACTACAGAGCATGTGTCATCAATACTTGTATTGTGTTGGTTGATACATGGCTTTGCCAATTTGTACTGCTATATCTTAATGATGATGTGGTACTTGCAGGTTGGTGTGTACAGGATCTCCGATGAACGCATTGGTTGTTCTTTGGCTGATGATGCTTCTAGTCCTGTATATATTAATTATCTTGCAGTAGCTTCTGTGTCTTCTCTCTCTTTGCATGTCATCTACATAAACACTTCGCTAGAAACAAATGCTCATGCTCATGAACTTGTGCCGACGAAAATGAGAGATGGTCGACATTTAAGATGTGACCATACCAACCCTCAAGGACTATTCTTCATCAAGGACTATTCTTGTAGGACCCAATTATGAAGGGGAGGAACTTATCTCGCTGACCTGGGTATGTTCTGCCCTTACCACTTAAAAATTCCCAAATTATCAATAAATGTATCTTTCCAATTTCTGTTACAACATGTTGAATTCTTGGTAAATAAATCAATGATATCTGTGATTATAGCTAGCATCTTTAGGGCATATACTGTATGGAAATTTTTCATCTTAAGAAAAGTTTTTCCACATTGACTAATAGCCTCAACTTTTCTATAATTGTTGTCTTTTCTATATAGAAATTTAAACATTGTTATTTAAGATTGTGTGATGGTATTTAAGATTGTGTGATGCCTGTGGTTGTTGAATGTGACTGAATTCTGACTTGAGGTCAACATATAATAATAATCTACAAGTCTTTTAACAAAAATTTGTTTACCTTTATGCTTACTAAAATTAATTCATGAAATGGCCGATTAAGATTCCAATTATTTCTTGTAAACATATTTATCATATAGTCGAACTAAAGGTTCTTTTTTTATTTGGATTTATAGCGAATGATATTGTGACTACCCATTTGTCTTTTTTTTCTTATGAGCAATACGGTGTACATTAGTACCACGTAGCAACTC
This sequence comes from Panax quinquefolius, assembly GCA_020205615.1. Classification (NCBI taxonomy): domain Eukaryota; kingdom Viridiplantae; phylum Streptophyta; class Magnoliopsida; order Apiales; family Araliaceae; genus Panax; species Panax quinquefolius. The sequence continues at coordinate 51,491,906 of CM035170.1, forward strand.
TATTATCTTTGTGTATTAATTTTGGCACTAAGTGCCTTTGGTGACCTATTTGCTTCATTTTTCTGACTTGCTATTATTTTTAAATGTGCAGGAACATTGCTTCTACGACCTGCCTTACAATACTGGGTATCAAATTTCTGTGCTACATTTACAAAAGACAAGGGACGAAATTATGAAGTGTACTCTCTCTCTTTATATGTAGATATATACTTTGATTGAAGAACTGTGGTAGCTTTAGATGGTTAATTGTAAAGATAATGAATGATTATGTAGTGGATGATTTTATTCAGTTAATAATATTTTAGTTTTTTGTATTTTTGCCATTATTTGCAATGGGGACATTGAGTCAGCCAGATATACAAAAAGAATGTCAAATTTTGATTTGGCAACAATATAATTTGTTACCAAAGCATTGAACAAGTTTTAATATAGAAACAATTTTTTATACATTTAGCAACAAATTTTCGTTGCTAATGGCATTAAAAATATAATATTTGGCAACGAAAAATTAACCTAATAACAACGGAGAGGATATTGTTGCTAATACTAAAATAAAAGGCAACATTTTTTATCGTTGCAAATCATATCAACTTTCATTTACATATAAAGAAACGAGAACATATAATGTCGATTTATTAATCGACGATTTTTCGTTGCTATTGAAAATAACCAAAGAACATACATTTTCGTTCTTTGATTCAAAGATAATGTCGTTGCCAAATAATATATCGAAGAATGAAAATCGTTGCTAAAAAGTTTACATTCAAGCGAAAAGCAAGCTTAGGCAACAATTTTCATAATTTATCGCAAGAAAATGTCGTTGCAAAATGGTGTCAATTACAACGAAAATGCATGGTCGTTGCAAAAAAAGAGAGTTCATTTCATTGCCAATTAGCAGGCTTTTGCAACGAAATGGAGTTTTTAGCAATGACATTTTAATTATTCTGTAACAATATATTTTATTGCTAAAGGATTGATGTCTCTGTACGAAAGCAAAATTTCGTTGCAAAATGTATTACTTTTGGCAACGAAAAAAATACGTTCGTTGTGGAACAATTAGCAACGCTTATTGCGCAACGAAAGATGCAACGATAGTAAAGTCGTTGCCAAAAATCTTTAGCAACGAAATTTGCCACCTTTAGCAACGAAAATAAGTTGTTGCCGAAGCCCCATTTTTTTGTAGTGTCACCTGTCTTTACCTGAAACATCAAAGATCATGGTTATACCAAATCACAGTTCCTGTTCATAATCATACAAATAAATTAATCTTTGCACAACGGGCCAAAGATATTCATTAACAGTTCATCTTTGCACTACAGGCCAAATACATACAACAATATTTTAGAAGAGTCAAGTAGAGCATGATATCTACTATTTTCTACGAATTAAAAGTTTATTATTAATAATTTATCGCTGAGACTCAGCTCAACACATCACCGAATTATCCATGTAATACTGCCAAGGATATTCGTTAGTATCACATCCATGAATTATCAATGCACTACGGGCCAAGTATATTAATTAGTATCACGACCACGAATTATCCATGTACTACGAGCCATGGATATTCGTGTTTTCACCAATGGTTATGATCATGCCAAACAATAATTCATCTTTGCACCCTTGGCCGAAGAGAATGCATGGTTATGATCATACCAACATATGTCCATCAATGCACTACGGGCTAATGAGGTCTTTTACCACATCATTTGTAACATTACGGTCACGATTATATCAAATAATCCCTGGTCATAATCATACCAATCAACAGTCCATTTATGCATGTAAACTGTGACTGAAGAGAACAAATGGATATTCGTGTTTTCATCAACGGTCATGATCACGCCATAAAACAATTCATCTTTGCACCCTTGGCTGAAGAGAACCCATGGTCATGATCATACCAAAAACTGTCCATCAATGCACTACGGGCCAATGAGGACTTTCACCACATCATTTGTAATATTACAGTCATGATTATACCGAATAATCCCTGGACATAATCATACCAAGTCCATCTATGCACTCGGCCACAGATGACTTTCATCATAATATAATCATGAGGATGATGACAATGATATAATAATTCAATCATATAAAAGTAAATGATAAATATTGAAGACTTTAACAATTTAATTTATTCAGAATTCAATAATGTCCAGATTGTCAACATGATACTGCTTTGTGGAGTAAAATTTAAGAATAATATTGTATCAAAAATAATTTGAACAGAAAATAATATTTCAACGAATATTTAACGAAGATAATAACATTATTCATTATATTATAAACTCCATTTAATATTATTCATTATATAATAGCATTAAATTCATTTACTAATATTAGTAATCATTAAATAATAATTTTAATCAATGATTTCATAACACCTTAATCCAAATGTTATCAATCACTTAATAATCTTATAATCTAATATTATTAATATTATAACAATATTTTAATCATTTCTTAAACTTATAAACAATTTATTTTAATTGCTTACACTTTACTAATTAATGCATTTAATCATCCTAAAATGCCAAACTCATAAGATTTCATCACCAATAACCAAAACCCTCATAAAAAATCTGCATATACCTTATATAGGATTCCCAAGCAATAAAATCCTATTTTCCAATTTTTTTACTTCATATATCATATTTAATTCATTTACTCGTAACTAGTCCATTTTCATTAAAAATACCAAAGCAATACAAACAAATTTCTTTTATGGGATTTAGCAGAATATAGTCCCATATTGAACATATGTTTTTCTCGGAACTTTTAAAATTCATTTACTATTTTTCATATGGCCAAAATTGCTGAATATTTAGACATTTATCATAAACTGTACTTTTATCCAAAAATTCCAAAATTTACAGGTATACTGCTGTTATATAAATGTACTCCCAATAAAAATTTCACCAATTTCGGAGTTAACCACAAGGAGTTATAAGTGTTTACTTTTAAAATAGTATTTTCCCATAAAATTCATAACTCCTACCCTACACATCCAAAAATCGCCATTTTTGGACACAATCTAGAAAACTCGTCATATTATCATTTCCAATTTTTCCAGAATTTTTTAGGGTCAGAAAAATTACGAAACTTCCCCTGACAGAAACCCCTTACTTACAACGGTTGAATGAAAATAATATTCACACGAATACGAAAAATAATATCTTTTCAGAATATAAAAAACATAATAACCCTTACGAGTATTGAAAGAAAATAACTCTCTTCATGAATACGAAAGAAATAATACCCCTTACGAATATTGAACGAAAATAATATCTCTTCATAATAAGAAAAACATAATAACCCTTACCTCAAAAATAGAGCAATTCCGACTGGTAGGGCGAGGATATTCTTGAAGAATACTTTAACTATTTTCTACACTCAAAGTTTCCTAAAACTCGAAAGAAATACGCTCAATATTATAGAAGAAGAATTCTCTGATTCTGGTGTGATTTTCAATTCTAACTAAACATCCTATTTATAGGAGAATGGAAATGATACTATTTAGAAATAATCACGGGTGCACAATGTTGGAAAATTCACAGGCGCAACGAATCGTTTGAATAATTTTCTTAATTCACTATGCAAATACTATGCAGACACTATGTAAACATTATGTATAATAAAATATAATATATTTTATTTTTCATAAAAAACGTACAAAACAAATAATATATATATATATAATATTACCTTTCATATACGTAACTCCACCTCCCCCACCATTTCAGATTCCATAATTCACATGTGGGCCCCACATGTGGCCCCACCTTTATAATATTAAATAATTTTCTACCTATTATTTTGAAAAATGGGTAAATGGGGGTCCATAAAATAAGCAAAATTTACATCAAATACTTCATAAAAATCCCTTCAATATTTTTAACAATATTTTCATTTTTGAATTTTTGAAGTTTGACTTTTTTTTGAAAAAGTCAACTGGTGACTTTTTGACCAAAAAGTCAACCCCGATAATTTTTGTGTTTATAGTCTATTTTTACTAATTTCATCGTTTCGGACTCAAATATCACGTCCGTGTCTCGAAATTCAACTCTGTACTCCAATTCGATTTTTAATAACATTTATTCATTATTATTATAACTCGCAATATTAACAACCAGATCGTTCCCAAGAAAGAGGGGGCTTTCCGATAAGGATTTCTGATAAGTGGATTTAATATACACGAATCGATATTCATTTCAAGTTTAAATTCATAGTTTTCTTTTTGTTTTGTGTTCGTTTTTACTTGTTTCATGTCATTTTATGTGTTGGGTGGTTATGGATGCAAGTGGTGAAGAAAGACGGAGTTTTGGAGCGAAATTGGAAAAATTCTTGAAGTGGGAGAATTTCTTTAGCAGTAGCCTAGCCCACCGGGGCGGGGGTCCCGATTCCTGCACTCTCCTGATGTGTTTTGATGTCTGCTGGTACTCGGTTTTTGGGACTCTGTTAGGCGTCTGGACTCTAGAAAAGGCAGATTTTGGCTAGAAAAGGGAGATAACTTAATATTACGTTGCGATCAACAAATCATACAACACAAGGAGCATACTAGAGAGATTAATTCCAGGATTCAAGTGCGAGCTTTGGAGGAATAATTTGAAGAGATTATCGTGACGGTTGAACATCTAGGCTACGTGAAGGGGTTTTCATTATTCTTCTTCTCTTTAGTCATTATTTGTAATTGAAGGGATGGTTTCATTAGATTATTCAATTTTTAATTCATTCGTTATGAACTAATTAGCTTATTAGACTTGTGATGGATCCTTGGGTGAAACGATGATTTTATAACTTTGATTTCCAATTTAAATAAAGTATTTTCAGTTTATCTATGTTAATTCGAGCGTGAACTTATGAATTGGTTGATCAACAATTCCTCGTGCATTTGAATGGAATCGAGAGAGGATATTCAAATCTAGACCTAGTTAATGTAGCACGTGTCATGAATTTTGTGAATAACAGATTTTTGATAATTGTTAAGGTAGAGATATGCTTGACATCACATGTAATCGTGTAGAGAACTTAAACTTAAACCTTCTTTAATTGCAGTTCACATAGAGATATAGTGAGTTGGTTGATTTAGATGTTTAACGGATTTCAATCTTAATTGTGGATTGACGTTAATACGGTGTTAGTGCATCGAGAGGTGGTTAATACTATGTTCGTGTTCTTGATTAATAAAATGAGATAGTGAATTGAATTGAAATAAAGGTGTTAAAATCAGAGTGAAGATCAGGGTAAAATCATAAGTCTAATTCTCCATTAATTGTTTGAATTCCAGATTTTGATATTGGTGATTTGGTTTGTGGTATTTTATTTGTTTTAAATTTAGGTTCTATAATTTTTAATCATTGAATTGGATAGTTTAATAAAATTAGGATTAATAGGAAATTGATAATTGTGAAGTTAAGTTTTTTACAAAATTGTCTCTGTGGGAACGATACTCTATTCATCACTTTATTACTTGTTGACCACGTACACTTGCGTGTTTTGCGCGTATCGATTTTACCCAATAAGTTTTTGGCGCCGTTGTCGGGGACTATTTAGTATAAATCTTAATAGTTTTACAATATCAGTTTAATTAATCCAGTTTTACTTAGACATTTTTATTTTTGTTTTGTTTCTTCTATTTCAGGTGTGGAAGCAGTTTATGCAAACTCGGTCCAAATATCCAGATTTGTTGCCTTTTGACGACGACATTGATAAAAGGTTTCAGAGGTTGAGCAAGTGGATAAAGGAAATGAGACAAGAATTTGAAACACATGAGGAAGAAGAGGAAATGGCAGCCGAAGATCGAAAAGCATTAAGGGACTACGCCACACCCAAGGTGACTGAACTGCAATCAAGCATCACCAGGCCCGCAATAGCAGCGAATACATTTGAAATTATGCCAGGGATGATACAAATGATTCAGAATTTAGTTCAGTTTGGGGGATTGGCAAATGACGATCCAAATGAGCATCTTGTCAGTTTTTTGGAATTGTGCGACACCTTTAGGTTCAATGGGGTATCAGATGAAGCTGTAAAACTTCGATTGCTCCCATTCTCTTTACGGGACAAGGCGAAGAGCTGGTTACATTCTTTACCATCCAGTTCGATAACTACATGGAAGGAATTAGCTCAGAAATTCCTCGCAAAATTCTTTCCATCGGCGAAAACTGCAAAGATGAGAAACGAGATAACGATGTTTGAACAACCACATGGGGAGTCGTTATATGAGGCTTGGGAGAGATATAAAGAATTTCTCAGAAAATGCCCACATCATGGATTGCCCAAGTGGCTGCAGATGAACACTTTTTACAACGGGTTACATGGGAATCTCAGGACAAGTATTGATGCACCGTCGGGAGGAGCATTGAGGGCTAAGAGTTACGAGGAAGCATACAAGTTGATTGAAACCATGGCGGCTAATAACTACCAGTGGCCCATAGCAAGAATGACACAAGCAAAGGCAACTGGGGTGTTAGAAGTAGATAGTATGACAGTGATGCAAGCACAAATATCTGCACTTTCAAAGATGTTGGAATCAGTTGTAGCAGCACAAGCACAACAAACACAACAAGTACAACAAGTGGAAATGATATGTGAATTGTGCGCGAAGAGCACCCAATGAAGTAATGTTCGATTAATCCAGCAGTTGTGCAGTTCATTGGCAACTACAACAGAATTCCATAAAACACATATCAGAACACATACAATCAAGGAAATAGGAATCATCCGAATTTCCCATAGAGCAACAACCAGCAAAATCAAGCTTCACGACAATCATATCCACCAGGATTTCAGAATCAGCAACAACCAGCTCAATATCAAGAAAGGAAATCTGATATGGAGGAAGTGTTGCCAAAATACATGACTAGCAACGATTTGGCTATGAAAAATCAAGCTATGGCTATCAAAAATATAGAGAATCAGATAGGTCAAATTGTGTTGGCATTGAATAATAGACCACAAGGAACATTACCTAGCGACACTGAGAGAAATCTGAAGGGTAGTCATGAGAAATGTCAAGCAGTTATGTTGAGAAGTGGAAAACATCTCGGCGATAATAATACAGAAAATTTAGCTGCACCGGGGGAAAAAGTTGATGACAGTAACGTGGTGGAAGGTAACAAAGGCGAGGAAACACAGTTAAACAATAAGCCAATTGTTTATCCTCCACCATCGTTTCAGCAGAGGGTCCAAAAATAGAAATCAGATAAGCAGTTTGCCAGGTTTTTAGACGTGTTCAAGAAACTCCAGATTAACATCCCATTCACGGAGGCCCTAGAACAAATGTCGAGCTACACAAAATTTATGAAAGGGATTCTGTCAAAGAAGAAGAAATGGGAAGATTTTGAGACTGTGGGACTAACAGAGGAGTGTAACACAGTATTACAACAGAAATTACCACCAAAACTCAAGGACTCGGGGAGCTTCACTATCCCATGCACAATTGGGAATATGCATTTCAGCAAGTGTTTATGTAATTTGGGGGCAAGTGTAAACCTGATGCCATTGTCAGTATACTTAGAATTGGGTTTACTGCGCACTAAGTAACGCATTTAACATTTCATTACAATTGGCAGATAGGTCAGTCACATATCTGCGAGGCATAGTAGAGTACATTTTAGTGAAGGTGGATAAGTTTATATTCCCTGCAGACTTTATCATTCTTCATTTCGAGGAGGATAAGAACATACCAATTATCCTAGGGAGACCTTTCTTGGCTATGGGAAGGACACTCATAGACGTGCAAAAAGGAGAACTTACTATGAGAGTCCAAGATCAAGAAATCAAATTTAATGTGTTCAAGGCCATGAAATTCCCTACGGACAAGGAAGAATGTTTTCGGATGGATTTAATTGAGCAAATCATCAGTGAAGATATGAGCAAGAGTTTGGTCAACGATCCATTAGAAACAACCTTACTAGGGGATGAGGAAAAGGACGACCCAGAATTTGTGGACTTCTTACAGATGCTAGACTCATTGCCACGAGTTAGCAGATTCAGAGCACCGTTTGAACCTTTGCACACGGAGGAAAAAGCTGCTGAAAAACTGAAACCGTCATTGGAGGAGCCACCAACATTGGAGCTTAAGCCACTTCCTAAACATCTCAGGTATGCGTACTTACGCAATTCAAATTCTTTACCTGTAATTATTTCTGCTGCACTTAACGAATTGCAGGAAGAAAAGTTGTTGAGGGTGCTTAGGGATCACAAATCAGCGATTGGTTGGACGATTGCGAATATAAAGGGAATTAGTCTGTCATTCTGCATGCACAAGATTCTGATGGAGGATGATGCAAGACCGTCGGTGGAGCATCAACGTCTACTAAACCCAATTATGAAGGAAGTGGTAAAGAAGGAAATTCTAAAATTATTGGATGCTGGTATCATATACCCAATTTCCGACAGTAAATGGGTTAGTCTGGTTCATTGTGTGCTGAAAAAGGGGGGAATGACTGTGGTACAGAATGAGGACAACGAGTTAATCCCAACAAGAACAGTTACAGGATGGAGGGTGTGCATCGATTATTGGAGATTGAATAAGGCAACCTGAAAAGATCATTTCCCGCTGCCCTTTATTGATCAAATGTTAGATAGATTAGCGGGACATGAGTACTACTGTTTATTGGATGGATACTCGGGCTATAACCAGATTGCCATCGCTCTTGAGGATCAAGAGAAGATAACATTTACGTGCCCTTACGACACATTTGCATTCAGGAGGATGTCATTCGGGTTATGCAATGCACCTGCAACTTTCCAACGGTGTATGATGGCCATTTTTTTGGATATGGTGGAGAAGAATGTTGAAGTCTTCATGGACGATTTCTCGGTCTATGGAGACAACTTTGATACTTGCCTAGGGAATTTGGTCATGGTTTTGCAGCGATGTAAAGATACAAACCTCATACTCAATTGGGAAAAATGCCACTTCATGGTTGAAGAAGGCATAATTTTGGGCCATAAGGTGTCGGCTCAAGGATTGGAGGTGGACAAAGTGACGCTGGATACCATCGAGAAACTGCCTCCATCGAGCTCAATTAAGGGTATTAGAAGTTTTCTAGGGCATGCTAGGTTCTACAGGAGGTTCATAAAAGACTTCTCTAAAATTGCAAAACCTTTACGCAGTCTTTTAGAGAAGGATGCCACGTTCAGTTTTACTGCGGAATGCAAGTCAGCATTTGAATTGTTGAAGAAGAAATTAACTATGACCCCTGTAATAGTCGCACCGGACTGGAATATGCCATTCGAGCTTATGTGTGATGTGAGCGACTATGCGGTTGGGGATGTTTTGGGACAAAGATGAGACAAAGTGTTTTACGCCATATACTATGCAAGCAAAACACTCACAGAGACTCAAATGAATTACACTACCATGAAAAAGGAATTGCTTGCAGTGGTGTACGCGTTTGATAAATTTCGGGCATACGTGATCGGGACTAAGGTGATAGTCTACACGGACCATTCGGCGATTCGGTACCTAATAGCGAAAAAAGATGCTAAGACACACCTTATCCGATGGATTCTCCTATTTCAAGAGTTTGACTTAGAAATTAAAGATAGAAAGGGGACGGAGAATCAAGTTGCCGACCATTTATCAAGGCTGGAAAATTCGGAGAAAAAGGATGAAGATAGATGTGCAATTAATGAGTCATTCCCGGATGAGCAACTATTTGGGTTAAATGCATAATTTCCTTGGTATGCAGACTTCGTGAACTATCTGGTGAACAACATGCTTCCCCCTAATCTTACACGACAATAGAAAAAGAAGTTTCTTCATGACGTCAAATGGTACATGTGGGATGAGCCTTATCTATTCAAACAGTGCGCCGATAAGATGATTCGACGATGTATCCCCTACAGTGAAGTGCACAACATACTGCAAGAATGCCACTCATCGGCATATGGGGGACATTATGGGAGTGAGCGCACCACGCAGCAAAAGTGCTTCAAGCCGGGTTTTATTGGCCAACATTGTTCAAAGACGCCCACCAATTTGTGAAAACATGTGATAGATGCCAAAGGGTGGGAAACATCTCTAAACGGAATGAGATGCCCCTACAAATAATTCTTGAAGTGGAAATCTTTGATGTATGGGGCATCGATTTCATGGGACCATTCCCTTCATCCATGAGCAATCAGTATATTTTACTTGCGGTGGATTACGTCTCGAAATGGGTTGAAGTTGCAGCACTACCATCTAACGACGCCAAGGTGGTCCTCAAATTCCTACAGAAAAACATTTTCACGAGGTTTGGCACGCAAAGAGCAATAATCAGTGACGAAGGTAGTCACTTCTTCAATAAGTCTTTTACAGCTCTGTTGGCTAAGTATGGGGTTAACCACAAGGTGGCTACAACATATCACCCTCAAACAAATGGACAAGCTGAGGTATCAAACAGAGAAGTTAAGAAGATTTTGGAAAAAGTCGTAAATCTGAGTCGGAAAGATTGGTCACTTCGGTTGGATGACGCATTATGGGCTTACCGGACTGCATACAAAACACCCATCGGGATGTCAGCATATCAACTCCTATACGGAAAAGCATGTCACTTACCGGTGGAGTTACAGCACAAGGACCAATTGGGCAATACAGAAATTGAATTTTGATCAATCCGCCGTAGGAGAAAAGAGGCTACTCCAACTTAATGAGCTTGACGAATTTCGACTTCATGCATACAAGAACGCCAAGCTTTACAAGGAAAAGGTTAAAAGATGGCACGACCAAAAGATTGTGCATCGAACATTTGAGCCGGGACAATCAGTCCTCTTGTTCAACTCACGGCTGCGATTGTTCCCAGGAAAGCTTAAGTCGAGATGGTTTAGACCATTCACTATAAAGCTAGTATTCCCTCATGGCGCCGTTGAACTCTATATTCATAATCTATTAGTGACGTTCAAGGTCAATGGTCAATGGATAAAGCATTACTGGGTGGCGAATCAAACCGGGATGTCGTCAACATCACCCTAGTCGATACACAGAAAAACAGGGAGTAGTCAGGCTGAAAGACTTAAAATCAAGCGCTAATTGGGAGGCAACCCAATATTTTGTTATTTTTCGTAGTTTTATTTATAATTGTTAGAATGTAGCTTTTATTTAGGTAGGTAGTATAGCGTAAAGATTTTGTTGAAACTCTCAATCCTACTCTAAGTCATCAATAATCTAACATCTTGCATGTTTATGGTTGCAGGAGGGGTCAAAAGTGAGTAAGAGCAATAACGGGCAAGAAAGGAAGGAAAATCGGAGAATTTTACATCACCAAAGTTTGGGCCAAAAATTTGAAGACAGTGGGCATACCCGCCGGGGAGGGCTCAAATAGTATGGCACCCCCTGCCGGGGCGGGGGTATCACATTCTGGGCAGACAAGTCAACTGATACGCACGTTCCTTTCTTATTTCCCCACACACACGCCTATTGCCATCTCAGTTTTTTTTTCCTAAACACCCACGATCAACATCTCCTATCAACTACTAAAACCCATTACCTACATCAATTGCACCCACTTTACCCCATAAATTGCACTAACCCACACAATTCAGCACACGAATCCCTCTCCCCTATCTCCTCTATATAAACCGTACCATATACCTCCTATAGTCATCTCGAAATATACTAATTCCTCAAGAAATTGGGCTACACATAGAGCAATTGAGAGTAAGTTACCTTCTTGTTGAGTTTCCATCTTCTCTCCACTGAAGTACTATAGAAACTCTTGAAGCTTTGGGGTAAGAACGGATCGTGCACACCAAGTGTTTGATATATTGAGTGAACCAAGTGTAAGGGGAAGGTAGTGTGTGCTAGCAAGTTTTAACATCCAAAATTCAATGGCTTCACAACCGACTTCCAAATGCCAAAGGGGAGAGAGTTCAAGGTCCGCTCCACCGACACGAACATATGATCGATGAAAATTTGTTAGTGCCGCTGACCGGTATGACTACATGTTTACTTAAGCCCTTACGCCGGAGCGTGGATTGGCCCCCGAGGGAAATGATGGGGAGATGATGGCTCAAATTTATCAAAAGGGGTGGCTTAAACTCACCGAGAATCCGGTCTTGGCCGTCGTCAACATCGTCAAGGAATTTTATGCAAACGCCGAAGACAAAGCCCCATTCAATGCGTTTGTGCGAGGTCTCATGGTCCCGTTCAGTGACGATGCAATCAATGCCTATTATCAGTTGTGGGTGCCACGATAGTGTCAGTATGCACAATTAAGGGATTTTGACCCTGACTACGAGGAGGTTATTACAAACTTGACAAAGCCGGGAACATCTTGGATCAAAGGTCGAAAGCGAGGTACAGTGTTCCATAGCAAGGACCTTAGTCGGTATAGCAAAATATGGTATGCCTTCTTATGTGCTAAATTGCTTCCGTCCTAACACACTTCGGACGTCACCAAAGAGAAGCCATTACTATTGTATGCAATTGTGCAAGATTTTATTATTGATGTCGGGGTAATTATCAGTTTCTCCATTCGCCGGTGTTTATGTGGAAATTTTTCGGGCGGCTTGCCACACCCCTCACTCATCTGTGCGTTGTGTCGCAATGCAGGGGTGAGATGGTCCGATGATGAGCCTACTCAAATGCCGCTCACTTTGCTTGATTCTAGAATGATAACGCGGTATTTTGTATGGGCAGGAGGCGAGTCACATCCACGAGGTTTGGGTTTTATTTTTCCATCGGCGTCGGAAGACGAAGTCAATGTAGAAGATACCTCGGGGGATGAGGATGAAGCTATGGGAGATCAAGGAACTGAGCAGGTACCGCAGACCGAGGTAATATCCAGTCCTCAGTTCCTTGAGTTCCAAAATCAGATGAATGCACACAATAGGGCAGCACGCCGGGAAATGCGGCGATTGGTGATGCGACAAGATCACATGTTTGATGCTATGAACGCATCCTTCGCCTCACTCAACACAACACTCCAAAGCTTTGACCCGGTGGCTCAATATCCATATCAACAACCCGGACCACTGCCTCGATTTCCTCCAAGTGATTCAGATGATGAAGAGCACCAACCACCTCCCCAGACTTTGGCGATTGTAGGGAAGTCCTCATGCACTTAATTTTATTTTTATCCAATGAGGGCATTGTGTTACTTAAGTTTGGGGGATTTATTTGTTTAGTTGCATGCATTCTATTATTTTTGTTTTCATATCTAGTTTTGCATAGTAGATTAGGTGTGTGCATTGTAGTCTAGGATTTTGCATTGTTGTCAAACCATTTATTTTCATTTAAAAAAAAATATATATAATTTTTTTTTTTAATATTGTGTTTGCATATGTACAACGGTATTGCTTTTTCATGTTATTTGTGGGCTAATGACGAAATTGTGAACAAGTTAACCACTACAGTATGGATTATTAGAACTATAAGGCAATTTCTGTTATGAATCGATTCTTGGACTTGTTTGAAACTGTTATAAAAAGGTTAACACTAATAACATCTTTGTTGATCGATCAGTTCAAATTGATACATAAATAGTTTCTAAAGGATAATGCTAGGGTGAATGAGAAAACGACAAGGATAGGCATAAAGACTAAAATTAGGCAAGAACCTAAGTTTGGGGGAGTATATGTGGGGTATATAAGCTTTGAAAAAAAAACAAAAATATTAAGAAAATATTTGAGACATGTTGAGTCTTGTGGTGGGTTGAGGAGAAACACTCCCCATAAACACAAGCGTGAGATGGAGCGTAAAACACACTCACCAACCATCTATCTAAAAAAAAGGGGAATAATGACGGGAAAAGAGCAAAAAGCCCTCGTGTAAAAAATAATAAGAAAGTATAAGTATCCTACGTGAACCCTTGAATTTGGTATTGTTTAATGTTAGTTGGGTTGTGCATATCTTTGGAATTTTTAAGATTACACTATATGATTCCTTCTAAGAAGTTGCTTATGTATTTAATTTGGGTCCGTATCAGTTATCATAGATGTTGATCACACACACACGATATATCAGTGATAATTGTTCAAGATTTGAGAATTAATATTAAATTGTGGGTTAGTTTTGGTGATTTATATTGTAAGGTTGCTTGTTTTCTCTGAGGCTGACGAGATAAGTTAGTTTCTGCGATATTGTTGGATTCTTAGGCATTTAGATTTGGTTATTTCATTGCATTGCATAGCATGTAGTTTGTTTTGTGCTCGAGGACTAGCAAGGTTTAAGTTTGGGGGATTTTGATAAGTGGATTTAATATACACGAATTGATATTCATTCCAAGTTTAAATTCATAGTTTTCTTTTTGTTTTGTGTTCGTTTTCACTTGTTTCATGTCATTTTATGTGTAGGGTGGTTGTGGATTCAAGTGGTGAAGAAAGACGGAGTTTTGGAGCGAAATTGGAAAAATGCTTGAAGTGGGAGAATTTCTTTAGCAGTAGCCTAGCCCACCGGGGCGGGCCTTTTTAAGTATGTACCCCCCGCCGGGGCGGGGGTCCTGATTCCTGCACTCTCCTGATGTATTTTGATGTCTGCTTGTACTCGGTTTTTGGGACTCTGTTAGGCGTCTGGACTCTAGAAAAGGAAGATTTTGGCTAGAAAAGGGAGAGAGCTTAATATTATGTTGCGATCAACAAATCATACAACACAAGGAGCATACTACAGAGATTAATTCCACGATTCAAGTGCGAGCTTTGGAGGAATAATTTGAAGAGATTATCGTGACGGTTGCACATCTAGGCTACGTGAAGGGGTTTTCATTATTCTTCTTTTCTTTAGTCGTTATTTGTAATTGAAAGGATGGTTTCATTAGATTATTCAGTTTTTAATTCATTCATTATGAACTAATTAGCTTATTCGACTTGTGATGGATCCTTGGGTGAAACGATGATTTTATAACTTTGATTTCCAATTTAAATAAATTATTTTCAGTTTATCTATGTTAATTCGAGCGTGAACTTATGAATTGCTTGATCAACAATTCCTCATGGATTTGAATGGAATCGAGAGATGATATTCAAATATAGACCTAGTTAATGTAGCATGTGTCATGAATTTTGTGAATAGCAGATTTTTGATTATTGTTGAGGTAGAGATATGCTTGACATCACATGTAATCGGGTAGAGAACTTAAGCTTAAACCTTATTTAATTGCAGTTCACATAGAGATATAGTGAGTTGGTTGATTTAGGTGTTTAACGAATTTCTATCTTAATCATTGAATTGGATAGTTTAATAAAATTAGGATTAATAGGAAATTGATAATTGTGAAGTTAAGTTTTTTACTAAATTGTCTCTGCGGGAACGATACTCTATTCATCAATTTATTACTTGTTGACCACGTACACTTGCGTGTTTTGCGCGTATCGATTTTACCCAACAATTTCTCCCCATTGGCGCGCAATTAGGCGACCAAACCTCTCATCTACAGAACTTTCTAGACATTGTTAATTATGCATATAATAATATGAATAACTCGTTATCTCAATTATTGATTTAATAATATAAAATATTGACAATAATTGAATCAAATAACGTGAGATAATGTGCAGTAATTAATGTAGCAATAATTTAATAAAACTGAGTGACTTCTCACGTAAGCATCAATAATCAAAGATATTGCACAATACCGTGTGCTACTATGCAACCACCCAATTCGATTTTTTTATGACAACTTGTTTACTTTGAATAAATTTCAAATATCACACTTAACTTTAACCTTTTATATATTTAACCATTTACTAAATAGAATAATTATAAGAAAATTGAATACTTTCATTTCATAAAATTTGGGGTCTCACATAAATCGCATATGATTTTCAGTACAATATAAGCATAAGGATGATGACAATGATATAAGCATTAATCAAACGAAATCAAGGATAAATATTAAAGACTTTAAATTTATCCAGAGTTAAAAAAATATCCAAATTGTCAACATGATACTTCTTTGTGGAGTAAAATTCAAGAATAATATTCATGTATCAAAAATAATTTGGACAGAAAAGAAATATATTTTTCGTGTGAATAGTACTCTGAATAGTATCCTATGAATAGTACTTTAGGAATAGTACCTCGTGAATAGTACCCTGGCATAAAAAGTGCCCTAAATACCCGAGTGAATAGTCATCAGGTTAATAGTAACCCGTGAATAATAACTCATGATTAGTACTCCGGCACGAAAAGTGCCCCGAATACCCGAGTGAATAGTAATTGAGTGAATAGTAACCCATAAATAGTAACTCGTGAATAGTATTCCGGCATGAAAAGATTAATAATTATCAAGAAAGCTCAGAAAAATATTTCCATGAAAAAATACTGGATGAAGTGCAAATATCAAGGATATTCTACTAATTTCACGGAGTATAGAAGCAATACTTCAACAAAATGAGTGTAGAAGTAGGAATACGAAATGAAATAATATTACTTACATACTACAGAGTGTGGAAGAAAATATTATTTCATACGAATACTGAACAAAAATAATATCCCTTACAAATATGAAAGAAATAATACGCCTTACCTCAGAAGAAGACTGGATACTGGAATAGTGAAGTAGCAGACTTCTCTTCTTCTTTCTTTCTATAACTTATCTCTCTATAGCTTATCTCTCTATAATTGCTCTTGTGAGTCTTAGTGAATCGGTGAGAATGAAAGAAGAATGAGCTTCTATTTATACGAAAATATAGGTTCGATAATTGCACGTTTTGGGGCTTGAAATATTACAGTATAATACCTTCATCTTTTCCTCTATTTTTAATTTAGTCCTACAATTATTATCAAACTTGCACCACCTCCCTTAATAGTACATCATGTGAATAAATAGTTCAGTCATGTGAATCAATAGTTCTATACATGTGAAAAAAATAGTTACAGTATAGTACCTTCATCTATACCTCCATTTTTAATTTAGTCATGCAAGTATTTTAAATCTTGCACCACCCCCCCTCCCTAATAGTACATGCATGTGAATCAATAGTACATACATGTGAACAAATAGTTATAATCATGTGAATTAATAGCAATTAATTGCTCATTTATCCGATTAATTATCCGATTGGTCAATATAACTTTATCGAAATAATGGTCGATTTCCACTAACTCTAATAATCCCAACACAATGGAAATATCAATTTCATCTTTAATCAACATGAACATATTCATCATTAATATTATAACTCACAATATTTAAAAACTAGATCATTCCCAGGAAAGAGGGGGCTTTTCGATAAGGATTTCTCCCTATTGACGCGCAATTAGGTGACCAAACCTCTCATCGACAGAACTTTATAGACATCGTCAATATTTCAAATAATAATATGAATAACTTTGTCGTCTCAATTATTGATTTAATAATAATAAATATTATGAAGATGATATTGTGGTAATAATTAAATCAATAATAAGAGAGAAATTATGCAGCAATTACTGTAGCAATAATTGAGTATAACTGGGTGACTTCTCATGTAAGCATCAATAATCAATACCGTGTGCTACTATGCAATCACGCGTATTACGGTACTTTTACCACTGGGTATTTCAACAGTTTACCGGTAAAACTTTCGCCGTTATTTTTATAAAAGATATTTCTGTCGTTTTCTAACTACGACAATACTTCCGTTGTGGAGTCCACCAATGATGGTATCGTCGTACGTATATCCCCTAAAAAAAGAATTTTCCCTGACCAAACGAATATTTTATATCAACTTTGTGACGCCCCCAAAATTAAGTATACGTCACCCATCTTGGGTCGCCACTTACATGGTACATAAATTCAAATACAACTTACTAATATAACTGTTGTGTACAATACGACATAAACTGTGAGTTTGAATACAAATATTGTCTACTAGATATTATACAAACTCAAAAGGAGTCCTCATTACAACTATTATCACACTATTTCACAGAATAGTGAGGACTACTAATGCTATCCTCCGGATCATTACTCTGCTCCTCAGACTCGTCTCCAAATATGTTCTCATTTCAAGAGAACAAAGAAAGAAAGGGTGAGCTCAACTAGCCCAAGAAGAAATATTATGACTAAGATAATGCGAATAAATTATCATTAGCCTTCAACAAATGTTAAACCGATAAAATACAATAGACAACTAGTTTAATGCAGCAATGAATATGCAATCCATTAAAAGAGTCAAGTAGAAAATAAAGTCTACTATCTTTTAGGTTTTAAAAGTTTTAATAAATTTTTATCATTAAGACTCGGTTTAATGAATAAACCACAATATCTAATCATCCCTCGCATTACCACGGTCAAGGATTTTCATCAAATTATCAATGGTCATAACTATACCGAATCACCCCTAGTCATAATCATACCAAAAACTATCCATCACTGCATTACAGGCCACTGAGGACTTTTATCACATCATTTATAACAAGCCATGATTATACCGAATGATCCTCGGTCATAATCATACTAAGTTCATCTATGCACGTAAGCCAAAGATAACATAATATATCATGAGGATGATGACAATGACATAATAATTCAATAAAACAAGTTCAAAAATTATTTTATCCAGAATTAATAACGTCCAAATTGTCAACAAGATACTTGCTTTTGTAGTAAAAATTCAAGAATGATCGGAAGAATATTTCCATGAAAAGATATTTGGATGAAACGCAAATATCAAGGATATTCTACTAATTTCATGGAGTATAGAAGTCAAAGTTTTAACCAACTGCGTATAATAAAGAATGGAATAACAAAAGAAATCACCACGCATGCGGTACTTGATAGATAGGTTATTCCAATGAATAATAATAACGAAACCGGTCGTCGTGAAATTCACACCGAAGCGGGATGATCCAACAAAATAATAAATGCTTTGAATAATAAACAATGGAACCGTGTCCTGTAAAAAACACGTATGGCAGATATTCCAAATGTAATAATAAATGCGGAATAATAAACAATGGAATCGAGTCCTGTAAAACACACGCATGTGATATTCCAACGTAATAATAAAGAATGGAATAATGTAAGAAGATCACCAAGTATAGGGATTCAGCGTATCTGAGTTATTCCAATGTAATAAATAAGAATGGAATAATATAAGGATTTCACCAAGTATAGGGTATGACATGCGTATACAAAGTTATGTATAGGGTATGCCACTTTTACAAAGTTATTCCAACAAAATAATAATGAATGGAATAATGTAAGTTCTCTTCATGAATAAGAAAGAATAACACCCCTTACGGGTATAACAAAAATAATATCCTCACCGTAAAAGACACTTTGGATATCAAAGTAGTGAAGTACCGTATACTCTTCTTCTTTCTCTCTATAGATTTTCTCTCTATAGCTTCTCTCTATAATTTCTCTCTAGAGTTTGAGTGAATTAAGTAAGAAAATAATGAAGGAATGAGCTTTTATTTATAGGAAAATAGAATGCATAGTAATTAATCCATGAACGGTCCGATTGATTTACTTTAATCGGACGGTCCATATTTAAAGCAAAATCTTTTAAATAAAATATCATATATTCTATTTATATAAAAACATTTTACTATGCAAACACTATGCAACACTATGCAAAACACTATGCAAAATACTATGCAACACTATGCATAATAAAATATAATATATTCTATTTATGAATAACTTTAATAAAGTATTCGCTTTATATAAAAGATGTTTCGCTTTTATTACGTTAATAATACTGAATAAAACAAAACGTCCATTATCGCTATAATAATTCATATTATTAATCGACAATAATGGAATCAAACCGAGTGACTTCTCACATAAGCATCAATAATCAATACCGTAAAGCTACTATGCAACCACACGTACATCGTATTTTACTACCGAGTAGTTCAACAAAGATCCACGGTAAAACTTCCGCCGTTATTTCAATAAAATATTTTTGTCGCTTTCTCAATCCGACAATAATTACATTATGTCCACCAATGATTGAGTCGTTGTACGAATATTCCCCGCTAAACCTAATATTCCCCACCAATCGAATATAATATAACCACTTGCATACTTTATAAAATTTATAAATACTACCCACAACTATAATATTATCTCAAATTCACACCATAATATTAAAAAAATTATTTCGACAAAATTTAAATCTTTATTGATAAAATCTGGGGTCTCACAATCTCCCCTCATTATGGAATTTCGCCCTCGAAATTAGGGTACATACCTGGTATGATAAGAGGTGAGGATACCTTGAATACCTTTATCGTTAAAAATATTAAATTCATCTCCGCAATCCGCCAAAGATATTCATTAACAATTTATCTTTGCACTACAGGCTAAAGATATACAACTGTAAAACCAATAATGCTGAGACGCAGCTTAATAGTATCACAACCACGAATTATCCATGCACTAACGCCAAGGATATTCGTGTTTTCAATTACTCATGATTATACCGAATAATCCGTGGTCATAATCATACCAAGTCTATCAATGCACTACTACTAAAGATGAATTTTACCACATCCATGAATTAATATTTCATTGCTGAGACTCAGCTCAATAATTAATTCATATCATCGAATCATCCCTGCACTACAGGCCAAGGATATTCATTAGTATCACGACCACGAATTATCCATGCACTACGGCCAAAGATAATCGTGTATTCATTAGTATCACGACCACAAATTATCCATGCACTACGGCCAAAGATAATCGTGTATTCATTAGTATCACGACCACAAATTATCCATACACTACGGCCAAAGATAATCGTGTATTCATTAGTATCACGACCACAAATTATCCATGCACTACGGCCAAAGATAATCGTGTTTTCAATTACGGTTATGATTATACCGAACAATCCCTGGTCATAATCATACCAAGTCCATCTATGCACTACAGGCCACAGATGACTTTCAACATAATATAAGCACGAGGATAATGATATAAAGAATCAATCAAATGAGATAAAGGATAAATATTAAACATTTATAATATAATTTATCCAGGATTCAAGAATATCCCCATGTTATCAATCACTTAATAATCTCATAATCTAATATCATTAATATTATAACAATATTTTAATCACTTAATAAACAATTTATCTCAATTGTTTACGCTTTACCATATAATTTATTTAATCATTCAAAAATGTCATACTCATAAGATATCATCACCAATTATCAAATCCCTCAAAAATATGCATATACTCTATATAGGATTCTCTAGCTATAAAATTCTATTTTCAACTTTGTTACTTCACATAACATATTTAACTCATATATTTGTAATTAAACTATTTTCATGAAAATACCAAATCAGTCCCAAAATATTTCTTTTCTGGGATTTAGCATAATATAGTCCCATAATGAAAATATATTTTTCTCGGGATTTTTAAAATTCATTTACTATTTTTCAAAAATCAATTTCCAATTAATTCCTTAAGAAATTAGCTACCTCAAGGATAACTCCAAAAATTCCCAAATCTTGGCAGAATCTTACACATGTTAACGTGAGCTTCCAGTTTAAATTTTATGGTCATCGAAGTTATAGAACTCCAGTTATAGCATTTTTTGTCGGAAAAACCTAAATATTGAAATAGTCATAACTTTCTCATTTTAAGTCAGAATGAGCTCATTTTTGGACAGGAGGTACTTTATACCATATACCTTCATGTCCCAAAAGGCCAGAATTTTTCTCATAATTTAAGTGGCCGAAACAGCCCCTCTTAAATCATGGCAGCAGCTTTTTCAGTTTTTTTTGCAGCTTTGCACTCCTTTGCTAAAATCAGTCCACACAAAAATCTACAACACCTTTTCCAGTAATTCCACTTAGATTAGTTAGGTAACTCATAGATCTAACTCTAGGACTTGACTACACTCAAAAATTCAAAATATAATAAGAGATTTGGTCAATTGAATTTCATGTTACGTTTTTCACCAAAATCTGATTTTCAACTCTTTGTGATTTCTAAGAAACTTTCATGTTTTCACATAATAACCAACATAACTCATCATAACACTTACTAATACTTCATATACCCATGATTTTCATTAGTCCAATGCTTTTATTATGACTTTCATCATAATCCTCGTAAACAGATCCTTTTAGTTGAAGAAATATTTGAGGGTTTAAGAAATGGGTTTTTGTATCGGGGTCAATACAAAATTCGATTTCACGTTCTAGGGTAGGCTAGAAGTCTTCAAGAATACGCCAAGAAATTTATTAATGATAGAAATATCATTCAAAATCATATTTCTCGCCCAAGACTTGGATAAGACGTCACATTAATACCAACTGTGACTTCTATCCCTTAACTTGGATAGCACCTCACAATGATACCTATCAACTTGCCATCTTTAGTCACGACGTCGCCTACAGAAAGTCTGGCTTCGGTGCATTCCACACAAGGAAGTCAACAACGAAAGGATCGGGGCTCTTTACTTATGGCTTGATATAACAGTGATTAACTTTAGGGTTTGGTTACTTTGAATTCGTATAACAGGTTGGTTAGGAATATGAAAGCTAACAACCTTACAAAAAGAATAATGAGTAGTTAATCAATCATTTTCAAAATTACCTCAAAGGCAAGTATTTTCAAAGAGATAAGATCGTGAAAGTGTTTATTTGAAACAACAAGATTAATAAACAGTGGAGGTAACGAAGGTTTCTCCCAACGAAGTTTCAATAGATAAATCAATGTCTAATTTTTCCTAGTCAAATTTAAACATTGAACACAACTAGGTAGAATAAAAGAGTGGGTAGAACTTGTATTGAATAAAGTATAGACTTCGTAATAATTTATAATTAATTTACCCGTAATAACTTCGTTCGGGTTTCTACAAAACGCTCTCGCTTAAATTACCGAAGTTTGACTTTACTATAGGGTACATTCCACCCTTAAGTGCTTCTTCACATTCCTGATCCATGATTTGAATCATTATTCTCCGATCCATATCGAATTTGGGTTGATTGCTATGCATGTGGTAATTCAATTCGATGTTGATTCTCCCAATTCTTTCAAAAAGCAAAGTCCATTTCATCTATTTTGGCTTTATTGATCGGACGCCTTTTTCTACACTATCAACGCGTTGTGCGCTTTTTACCCATGCATCGCTATTTCTCCTTCGTTCGATTTGTTTCTTCTTTCAAATGATCTTTGATTTTTAAATTCTCGATTCCAACTTTAATATCTTACACCTCGCCAAAGCGTGATTTTGTTCGAGCATCACATATCGGGTAACCCAATTTTGAATTGTTGTATCCCTTTGTTCCACGACCGCTTGCTTGGTTCTTCAACCTCGTTCTTCTAACTCACGAACACGATTTTGTAATTCTAAGTTTTGATCATAAACTTCTTCTAACCAATTCTCCTCGTGTTCCTCTTCTTCCTCTTCTTCCTCACTTTCAGCTGCTACCTCTGCAACTAGCTCGGGTGCAACAATTAGTTCTTCATTCACTACGTGGATATCTCTAATTTGTTCCTCGTCTCACAATCGCATTAACCAGGATTAGTGATTAAAGGTGTCACAACGGTCACATTCACTCCATTATGAATATTTTCAGCTGCCATTTCCAAACACTGCCACAACACAAGGGTTAATTAATATATCAAATATTATCCCTATACTCTGACCGACCAATTAAATAAAAAATAAACTTAGGTAGATCATACTAGCGAAGGAATTCCCGCCTCTCCCTCCTAGTTCTTATCTCAAGATCTTAGCCAGGGATCATATCCTAAGCTCGATACCAACCGTGACGCCCCCAAAATTAGGTATACGCCACCCATCTTGGGTCGCCACTTACATGGTACATAAATTCAAATACAACTTACTAATATAACTATCGTGGTATGCAATACGACATAAACCGTGAGTTTGAATACAAATATTGTCTACTAGATATTATACAAACTCAAAAGGAGTCCTCATTACAACTATTATCACACTATTTCACGTAATAGTGAGGACTACTAATGCTATCCTCTCGACCATTACTCTGCTCCCCGACTCGTCCCAAATATGTTCTCATTTCCTCAAGAGAACAAAGAAAAGAAAGGGTGAGCTCAACTAGCCCAAAGAAGAAATATTATGACTAAGATAATGCGTAATAAATTATCATTAGCCTTCAACAAAAGTGTTAAACCGATAAAATACAATAGACAACTAGTTTAATCACAGTGAATATGCAATCCATTAAAAGAGTCAAGTAGAAAATAAAGTCTACTATCTTTTAGGTTTTAAAAGGTTTTAATAAATTTTTATCATTAAGACTCGGTTTAATGAATAAACCACAATATCTAATCATCCCTCGCACTACCTGGCCAAGGATTTTCATCAAATTATCAATGGTCATGACTATACCGAATCACCCCGGTCATAATCATACCAAAACTATCCATCAACGCATTACAGTGCCAATTGAGGACTTTTATCACATCATTTATAACAAGCCATGATTATACCGAATGATCCCTGGTCATAATCATACTAAGTTCATCTATGCACGTAAGCCAAAGATAACATAATATATCATGAGGATGATGACAATGACATAATAATTCAATAAAACAAGTTCAAAAATTATTTTATCCAGGAATTAATAACGTCCAAATTGTCAACAAGATACTGTTTTGTAGAGTAAAATTCAAGAATGATCAGAAGAATATTTCCATGAAAAGATACTGGATGAAACGCAAATATCAAGGATATTCTACTAATTTCATGGAGTATAGAAGTCAAAGTTTTTAACCAACTGGGTATAATAAAGAATGGAATAACAAAAGAAATCACCATGCATGCGTAGATTTATGATGACAAAGTTATTCCAACAAAATTATAATAACGGAACCGTGTCGTGAAATTCACAATCGAGGTGATGATCCAATGTAATAATAAATACTTGAATAATAAACAATGGAACCAGTCCTGTAAATCACACGCATGTGATATTCCAAATGTAATAATAAATGCGGAATAATAAACAATGGAACCAGTCCTGTAAAAACACACATGCATGTGATATTCCAATGAATAATAAAGAATGGAATAACGAAAGAAGATCACCAAGTATAGGGATTCACAGCATATCTGAGTTATTCCAATGTAATAAATAAGAATGGAATAATATAAGGATTTCACCAAGTATAGGGTATGCCGCGTATACAGGTTATGTATAGGGTATGCCACTTTTACAGGTTATTCCAACAAAATAATAATGAATGGAATAACAGAAGTTCTCTTCATGAATAAGAAAGAATAACACCCCTTACGGGTACAACAAATAATATCCCTACTAGTAAAAAGACACCGGATATCAAAGTAGTGAAGTACGAATACTCTTCTTCTTTCTCTCTATAGATTTTCTCTCTATAGCTTCTCTCTATAATTTCTCTCTCTAGAGTTTCAGTGAATTCGTAAGAAAATAATGAAGGAATGAGCTTCTATTTATAGGAAAATAGAATGCATAGTAATTAATCCATGAACAGTCCAGATTGATTTACTTTAATCTGACGGTCCATATTTAAAGCAAAATCTTTTAAATAAAATATCATATATTCTATTTATATAAAAACATTTTACTATGCAAACACTATGCAACACTATGCAAAACACTATACAACACTATGCATAATAAAATATAATATATTCTATTTATAGAATAACTTTAATAAAGTATTCTGCTTTATATAAAAGATGTTTCGCTTTTATTACGTTAATAATAAGAATAAAACAAAACGTCATTATCGCTATAATAATTCATATTATTAATCGACAATAATGGAATCAAACCGAGTGACTTCTCACATAAGCATCAATAATCAATACCGTGTGTACTTTTATGCAACCACACGACATCGCATTTTTTACTACTGAAAGTAGTTCAACAAGATCCACGGTAAAACTTCCGCCGTTATTTCAATAAAATATTTTTGTCGCTTTTCTCAATCCGACAATAATTACATTAGGGGTCCACCAATTATTGAGTAGTTATATACGAATATTCCCTCGCTAAACCAATATTCTCCTCACCAATCAAATATAATATAACCACTTGCATACTTTGCAAAATTTATAAATACTACCCACAACTATAATATTATCTCAAATTCACACCATAATATTAAAAAAATTATTTCGACAAAATTTAAATCTTTATTGATAAAATCTGGGGTCTCACAAACTTGCTTACTTTGTAAAATTTTTAAATATCACCCTTAACTTTAACCTTTTATCAATTTAACAATTACTAAAAAGAATTATAATTATCAGAAAATTGAATACTTTCATTTTGTAAAATTCGGGGTCTTACAACCTTCATTACCATTCGGTCTAGATATATATATGTTCATGTTCAATGTTCGTTCAGCTTTGTAAAATTTGTTCATGCTAGTTCACAATTATATAGTAGAACTGTAGCCAACTTTTTTTCAATTCTTTCAATCATGATATATCCTTAATTTATTGAACTTAAACTTGCTGGGAAAACTTTTTACTCACCCTTGCTATATCATGATAAACATTGTAGATTAAGACGCATACGTCGGATACAGGAAAGGACAAAGCCAAGATCAGCTTGGGATAATATGTGCAGCTAACTTGTAATAGTATAGTATGATAATAAAGTTATATGTTAGACAGGTTATGATTCGTGTATAAGTTAAGGTTATTCGATCTTGGGGAATAGTGTGTAAAGTTTATTGTATAAATAATTTATGTTTATATCTTTCGAAAATAGTAATAGCTGTCGAATGATTATACCAGATCCGTGGTGATTTAGGACTCAGATTTGGGGCTCTCAATATTACAAGTTAAAGTAATCATATATGCATGCTTCAAACATCAGTTCAAAAAAGAAGCCATTTAAGATCTGCTTTTGCAGCAATGCCTACACCCTAACTAGGCTTAGGGATCACGCAAGAATCACTACTGCTCTTCCTTGGCCGGACTGTACGAAGCTACGCTTTCTATTTCTACCCAAACCTTACACATCTATGTACTAATACTCTAACATACCTACATGTTAGAGGTGCTCACATAATCACATAACCGTTCTTGAGTTCATTTGTAAAAGTTTGAATTTACATCTTACATAGCATTCACAAAAAACATTATCAAGAGGTTACCATGACACATTACTTGGCTATATACTACCCACATAGAGATTTCAGATTCTGTTAATGCATATACTTGTAGCATTCATATTGCTTGTTCATAGCTATTATTGTTTAAAGCTTAACACGTCATACAACCACCACATTTTAAAACTTTGTCCATTCAAGGTTATGAAACCACCAATTCTATCATGCTTGTTCTCTAAACATACAAGATAGTTATAAAACTCATATTAGGCATTCTTGTGAGTATTCATAACACTTATGTGAAATTAGCACCGCTTTGGTTGAAAATATTCGTCGTTTATGCTTTTCCTGAAATATGATACACAAGCATTGTATATATATGTGACGCCCCCAAATCTGGGTATCTTCCAACTCGACAGATGGTGCTACACGGTGCTACAGTTCACACAATCATTCAATTGAAATGCCTCAAAAGAACGAATATGTCTTCTATATATTCAAAATAATATTAACATTTCCCAGGTTCTGTATAACCGTACATTTGTCCTTGTCATAATATTAAATATTATCATTACAAAACCTATACTATTACATAAGTAATCTACGGGTTCAACTTAACCTTTCCTTTATCCTTGCCGGATCCGTCAGTCTGTTCGGTTTTAGCTGCATTCATATGGTTCAAGCAAGAGTGAGCCTAACTAGCTCAGCAAGTACAACAATTCTAGGAAAATAGCATGCTTGAGACATAGTAATCATATATCTTCAATAATTGAACAATAGTTACGAAGTACTATCGATAATTCAAAATAGCACATCTTTTCCTTCAAATGTTTTACAACACAATATTCAATAAAACATTAATTCTTGGTCCAAGACCATGAGCATTTCATAAGTACTTTGAAAAGGACATCCCGACACGAAGTCCGTAAGTCCGACATAGCTTACGAGTACGTCTAGGTGATCAGCCTATAGTACTCGATGTTGATCAACACTACATTCATTAAACATGTATACGTTTAAGTTGTTGCAACCTCACGTGCCTGTCGTTTGATGACAAAATAATTTAGCATATTCAGTCTCCTTTTGAAAACTAAAACAATATTAGTTTGGTAAATCATTGCACATACTTGAAAGATTAAAAGAATCCAACATATCGCAAGTCTAGGCGAAGGTATTGGCTTTGACTACATCAGATATTAACTCATGTAAGGAATACATGAATCATAAAGCTTGTCCAAATTGAACTGGAACAAGGGTTAGAGTACTTGCCTTTAGCGTCTGCTTATAGATACAACACGTGCACTTTAGGTCTTAAAGGTCTCTACAGTAGATGATAATATCACATAGCACATTAGGTCATGAATAAACATATATGGTTCCTAAAGAATCTTACCCTTCTTCTCAATCTAATTACGTATTAGATTTGTTATTAATGGTTTCGGCTTTTCGTTACATCGTTCTTACTTTTATATGCAATTGACTTATCTTAACCCTAAGTGTTCATACTTAAGGCTTAATTATGTCTTAACAATGATACATTAAGACCCTTAGTTAATTGGTAATCATATACTATCCATGCTCAACATATAAAAATTATTTATTGTCTAGGTTTTAAGTCTGGAGCTGCGGTGCCGGTTATAACTCTCTGTACCGGGATGCGGCGTCACATGTTAATGCCTAGAAACCAGACTTCATTATTTGCTGCCATGAGTCTCCTTTATACTGATCGCCTTCATGGCGCCACTCTCCAAAGATGGGTTATGGCTTTGCTTTCGGCCGGGCTTTCTACGCCCACTTCTGCACACCCGGCTTTGACAAATTTTTCAACTTGAGAGATTCCCGAACTCGTAACTTCTTCGTTATAAGTCCGAATTGACTCGTTCAAGAGCCTACGGTTCATAAATCACATACTCTACGTGTTCATGCAAGAATTTTATCTATTCGACTTCGTTTGTTAGAAATTCACCTAATAGTTCATTTTTTAACGAAAACGATAAACGTTCATGAACGTTCAACGCTCGTTTCTTCGTTCTAAGTCAGAATCTAGTCATTTTAGAGTCCGCAACTCTATAATGACAAATACGACTTGTCTCCATCGGAAACCAATGTTTTTGAGTTCAAACACGAAATATGACTTCCATTTCTAGAATTTCACTAATTCGACGATTATCGTCCAATCGTGTGAATTTTGGCAAAACTTCATTACTAGTGATTTGTTCATCATTCCAAATACATTCATTTTATTAACTAGATATCTCAACTTACATGATACAAAAACTTACATTCAAATTAGGTTATAGCTTATTTCTTATGAGTTCATAACTTAACAAATTATACACTACAAAACTTTCATTTCCTTATGACTTACTCTTAATTAAGTAATTTAAGCTATATGCTTACATCTTATTATTCATACCAACTTTTTAAGTTAACCAAATGACAAGTTCATAGGTGTATTCCATAAATTCATAACTTGTTTGGGTTCTAGTTACTTATTCATAATTTATTAGGCTCAAGTTCATTGCTTAACCATTCCTCATATGTTCTTAGCATATAAGTTCATTAGGTTACACTTCTCTTATCACCGTACTATGATAGAGATGGAAGATACATATATGAGAAGAGCCTTACCCTTGATGAATTAGTCCTTCTTCTTCTTGGAAAATCTAATAATGGAAGTTAACTTTAAAGTGCTTATTAGCTCTAACAAATAAGTTGTTTGTGTATTGGATGAAAACTTACAACCAACAAATGAATTCAAGGGCTTGCTACTTATAGAGCTTTCAAAGCTAGGGCATAATGGTCATTAAGACCATCCACCTCCTTACTATTCCTAACTTAAGTCCTAAGTAATCTTGCTCATCACTCATTTTTCTTGCTCATCACATAAAGTACTTGGTTACTAATTCACCCATGGGTTGCCCCATGAATCTTGCTTTACCCATTGGATCATCCTTTGGGCTTAGATTTAACTAATTAGATTATTCTTGTGGGCTTGCTTTGATTTACTTTGGGCTTATCTTAATAAACACTTGGGCTTAATATTAATCCCACATAGGTTTACACCTTTAAGCTTATGGACTTGTACTACATACACAATCCACAATTCCATTCCATTCGAATTTAATACTTCTCAATTTAAGTCCGCATGCAAAATATTGTGTTTTCCATACTTAGATTATTATAACATAATCTATCTCGTATTGATATTATAACGTTACGTATTTCTCGGAAGTTCAAAATTAATTCCCGAGTGTTAAACGATGAATAGTGTTTTTCGTAAAATGTCTCGGAAAGCTTTTATTTTCGTCTTGGAAATTCAAACATTTTAATTCTCTCATGGGGTTTAAATACTACGATGTTCTGATGTTTCTAGATTATAGAACGACATTCATCTTACTAACACAGAATAATAACAAATAATATTATTTTATTCATTATTTAATTTTTCAAGTATTTTACAAAGGATCCAAATATCTCGGTCATTACAATATATGTTTATACTACATGAGTGAGTCTAAGACTGTTATCAAACATAATCACAAATGTCGGATTATAATCCTCAGGGTAGATTGTTAATATTCATGTTCAAAGCTTACTAGTAGGTTCAACATGTCGATGTTTGCTTACTACTCTCATAAACACCATCTAATGGTTTATTCATGTATTTCTAAGTCATACTAACATGCTTTCAAAGTCAGTATACATACATATCAAGTTCATTTTTAAGTTCCTAAATTTATTTTAAACTCCACACTTTCGTTAATCATGCCAATCTAGTCTAAACATGCTCACATTGGTTCATATATCTATATATACCCCTTACACATGCTTGCATGCTAGTATATGTCATAATGAGTGGTTAACGCTTGGCAAATTACAAAACAGAAGCTCCAACTGATCTCAAGAACCAGCGCAGCTGTTGGGTAAAATTTAATTACGCACAACACGCAAGTATACGTGGTCAACAAGTAATAAAGTAAAAGTAGATTATCGTTCCCACGAGGAATTGTTTAATAAAAAATCACCAAGTACTAACCTGTTACCAACTCAGTCTTATTTAAATGAATGAATTTCAATTTATAAGTAAACTAATTCTAATTACCACTAGTTAAATTAAGATTACAGAGATTTAAGATCACAACTTCACTTATTGCTTCATTTAAGTTAACACACTTCTCATCAATTATTCTCTATCCTGAATTGTTAATCAAGAACACTAAAGCAGATAAAACCACCTCTCGATGCATAATACCCATACTCAATTAAATCCATAGATGATAGAATTAAGCAATACGCCCTAATTAACAAATCCACTATATCTCTATGTGAATTACAATTAAAAAGGATTTAAAGCACAAGTTCTCTATAAGATTACATACGGCGTACAACATATCTCTATCCTAAACACGAATCATGAATTCCATCTATGCAGAAATCACAAACACATGCTATCATGATCAGATCTAAATCTAATGGAAGAAAGTGTTATTCTCTAGTATGCTGGGATGAGGTGGGTGAAGCAACGTTGTTGGGACCGGAGTTGGTATGTATGACTACGAAAAAGATTCAAACGATCCAACAACGTATAAAAACCTCACAAGATCGACAAAAGAGTTATGCTGATCTTCATCGAAAGGACGTGGAATTCGATATTAGAGATCATGTGTTGTTACGTGTTGCTCCATGGAAGGGAGTTACGAGATTTGGAAAGAGAGGAAAGCTCAACCCTCGATTCATTGGCCCATTTTTAATCCTCGATCGAGTAGGAACTGTGGCCTATAGACTCGCCTTACCGCCAAGTATGTCTCGTGTTCATAACGTTTTTCACATATCTATGTTACGTAAATATGTGAAAGACCCGAACCACATTATTGAATTAGAACAAGACGAGATAGAGGAAGATTTAACGTATGAAGAGTTACCTGTTAAAATCTTTGATAAGAAGGATCATATTCTACGCTCTAAAGCTATACCTCAAGTCAAAGTTTTGTGGAGAAACCACGATGTTGAGGAAATGACCTGGGAGTTAGAATTTGAAATGAAATCAAGATATCCTCACCTCTTCGATATACCAGGTACGTACCCTAATTTCGTGGATGAAATTTCATAAGAAGGGGAGGTTGTAAGACCCCAACTTTTATGAATAAAGAATAATTTTCTTGAAATATATTTTTGAATATTATGGTGTGGATTTGATATAATATTATAGTTATGGGTAATATTTACAAATTTTGCAAAGTAAGCAAGTGGTTATATAATATTCGATTAGTCGGGAAATATTCATTTTAACAGGGAATATTAAATGCACGAAAACAATCATTAGTGGACCCATAATGAAGTATTGTCGTAGATAAAAGCGACATAATTATCTTTTTATAAAAATAACGGCAAAAGTGTTACCGTTAAAATTGTTGAACTACCCTAGAGTAGTAAAGAAATGCGATGTCTGGCGTGATTGCATAGTAGCACACGGTATTGATTATTGATGCTTACGTGAGAAGTCACTCGGTTATACTCAATTATTTCTCTGATAATTCTTTGCATCATATCTCTCATATTATTGATTCAATTATTGTCACAGTATCATCTGCATAATATTTATTATTATTAAATCAATAATTGAGATGACAAAGTTATTCATATTATTATTTACAATATTGACAATGTCTAGAAGTTCTGTCAAGGAGAGGTTTGGTCACCTAATTGCGCGCCAATAAGGAGAAATCCTTATCGAAAAGCCCCCTCTTTCCTGGGAATGACTTGGTTATTAAATATTGTGAGTTATAATATTAATGATTAATAAGTTGTGTTGATTAAAGATGAAATTGATAGTTCCATTGTGTTGGGATTATTAGTGTTAGTGGAAATCGACATTTATTTCGATAATAATTGATGTCTGGAGGTTATATTGACAAATCGGGTAATTAATCAGATAAATGAGCAATTAATTGCTATTATTTCACATGCTTATAACTATTTGTTCAAATGTGTGTACTATTGATTCATACTCATGTGCTAATAGGGGAGGTGGTGCAAGATTGATTATACTTGCATGACTAAATTAAAAATGGAGGTATAGTTGAAGGTAATATATTGTAATTAGTTTTTTCACATGATTATACTATTGAGTCACATGAATGAACTATTAATTCACATTATTTACTATTAGGGGAGGTGGTGCAAGTTTGATAAAACTTGCAGGACTAAATTAGAAATGAAGAAAAAGAGGAAGGTATTATACTGTAATATTTCGTGCCCCAAAACGTGCAATTATTTAAACTATATTTTCCTATAAATAGAAGCTCATTCTTCCTTCATTTCTCACCAATTCACAAAAGCTTTTGAGCAATTATTATAGAGAGAAATTATAGAGAGAAAGAAGAAGAGAAGTCTGCTACCTCACTATTCTAGTATCTAGTTTTTCTAAGGTAAGGGGTATTATTCTTTCGTATTCATGAAGAGAGTTATTTTCTTTCAATACTCGTAAGGGTTGTTATTCCATTCTTTATTATTATGTTGGAATAACTTTGTCATCTGATACACATACATGGTGAAATTCTTCCATTATTCTATTCTTTATTATTACATTTGGAATAACTTTTATGCATCTTGATAACGCATGCAGTGAATTCATTGTTATTCCATTCTTTATTATTCTATTGGAACATCACATGCATGCGGATTACGCATAACTTGGTTCCATTCTTTATTATTTTGTTGGAACATCCCGTGCGCAAGCGATTACGCATGACTGGTTCCATTCTTTATTATTCCGTTGGAATAACTTTTATCTGTCGCGAATTACATACGCATGGTGAATTCTTCTGTTATTCCATTCTTTATTATTCTGTTGGAATAATCTGTCTATGTGGATTACCGCATGGCGAAAAAAATCCATTTGCGGTTCCATATATTCTATTATACTCAGTTGATTAAAGTTTTGGCTTCTATACTCCATGAAATTAGTGGAATATCCTTGATATTTGCGCTTCATCCAGTATCTTTTCATGGAAATATTCTTCTGAGCATTCTTGAATTTTACTCCACAAAGTAGTATCATGTTGACAATTTGGACGTTATTGATTTCTCGATAAATTAAATTATAAATCTTTACAAATTTATTCTTCTGATGTATACTTATTTTGGGGGCGTCACAAACGGAGTGACGGTCTAGATGATAACATTAGTAGTCCTCACTATTCTGTTAAATAGTGTGACAATAAATGTAATGAGGACTCCATTGAGTGTGGATATTGTATAGATGACAATATTCTTATTAAAACTCTTAGATTATTTTTTGTCGTATTTTACACGACTGTTGTATAATTAAGTTGTATTTGAATTTTATACCATGTATTTGGTGACTCGAGATGGGTGATGTATACCTATTTTGGGGGCGTCACAAACTTCATTATTATCTAAACTCAGAAGTTCTTCATTTAGTTCTTCATCATCATATTCTTGATCTACAAGTAGAGCTTTGAAACTAATTCCCTTCTTTTTGAGATCTGTGTCTAATCTGGCTTTTTCGACTAGCATGTCGACTTCATGGACACGAACATTTTCAATGAGAGTGTCAAGAGAATAGACAGTTAGATCTTGTATTTCTTTGATGGATGTAACCTTCATTTTCCATATAATTAGAAAGCCTTTGAGAATTCTTCTATTTTTCTCATTTGTTGTATATACCTTCTCTAGACACTAGAAAATTTTGGATTTCTGTTACTAACCTTGCAGAAGGGCAAAATCGTCTTCCAGAGATAACCTTGGAAGTCAAGTCAGCGCCCCTAAGACAACCACGGGATGCTCAGTTTTAACCTTGGAGACAACCCCGAGGAGTGCAATTCTAGTTCCGGAGATAACACCGGAGAAGTCTTTGCCATCTCGGAGATAACCCCGAGATATTTAGTTCCAGTCGCGGATATAACCCCGGGAGTTTCAGTTTCAACCTCGGAGATAACCCCAAGAAATATCGTTCCAGTTCCGGAAATAACACTGGAAAACCTTTGCCATCTCGGAGATAACCCCGAGATATTCAATTCTAGTCCAGGGGACAACCTCGGGATCTTCAGTTCAAACCTCGGAGACAACCCCGAGGGATACAGTTGCAAATCCTGAGATAACCCTGGAGATGTTCATTTCAAACCCCTGCAAACTAGCTTCAACACTCGGTGATAGCCCCGAGGCACTCATTCCCAATCCTGGAGATAACCCTGGGAGGACAAGCACACCTCAAAGATAACCTTGAGAACGTTCAGCACTTGCAGCAGCCCAATCTCAGAGATAACCCTGAGCAACGACTGTTAAATCAGCCCAGAATTGGATATAAC
Source organism: Panax quinquefolius (assembly GCA_020205615.1). Lineage (NCBI taxonomy): Eukaryota > Viridiplantae > Streptophyta > Magnoliopsida > Apiales > Araliaceae > Panax > Panax quinquefolius. The sequence continues at coordinate 51,527,227 of CM035170.1, forward strand.
CCCGGTCAAGGGGAAAATTTGTCATTTTGCCACCTCAATCCCACAAATGTGCCGTCTCAATACATTCTACACAACAGTGTCCCACAAGAACCATAGCTCGAATCCCGAGTGACTAATACACAAGACAGCACACCTGATAGAATTTGAAGCCTGAAGACCTGGGCATTGACCCATCTTCCTGATTTTGTACAACCTCTTATCCCATGTCATTGTGTATCTCTCGACAACAGCACTCCGTAAAAGGTCTTAAACACCTCGATCGGAATCCCGGATTAAAGTTATGAAGGTTCGAGTGGATAACGCGTTGTACGAGTCCACATATTTTGATACGGCGAGATCCGTAGAGCCTGGGGCACCCCGGGCAGCCGCAAGTACATCTGCGCCTGCCACAGGTACACCTGTGGCTCCCCCTCTTTAAAAAGAAGGCTTGGGGTGGCCATTTTATAAGAGAAAACGGCAAGGAAGCTCTGTCCAATTTGCTCTGTACACAATATAAATTGAGTGCTTTCTCATTTTAAACACTTGTGATCTTATATTTGGCTACTTTCTATCGGTGGGAACCGAGTGTTCACCCATCTCAAGGAAAATCTAGACACTGGTGATATCAGGAAGAAAGTCCTACAGATGGAAGAGACCATTTGTTCTATCAAAGGGATTGGAGCACACGAGAGTGTTTCATATACAGACCTTTGTATCTTTCCTGGGGTTCATTATCCAGAGAAATTCAAGACTCCTGACTTCGAAAAATATGACGGGTTGGAAGACCCTTACACACATTTGAAAGTCTTCATTGGGGAACTCGGATCGTATGTTAAGGATGAGAAGCTCAGAATGCAGCTGTTTCAGAAGAGTCTAACTGATGAAGCTAGATCATGGTATACAAGATTAGACAACTCCAAGATCTATAGTTGGGAAGAGCTAGCTCATGCTTTCCTCAGTTAGTATAGTTTCCAAACTCAAATGGCTCCTGACCGGTACCAAATTACCAAAGTCAAAAAATAAGCCAATGAGTCTTTCAGAGAGTATCCTCAAAGGTGGAGGCGCCTGGCTACTCAAGTAATTCCCTTTATGACTGAGTCTGAGATGGTGATGACCTTCATAGACATTCAAGAGGCTCCTTTCTATGAAAGAGTTTTAGCTGGCATATGAAAACCATTCTCCGAAATGATCAAACGTTGAGAAATGGTTGAAATGGGGTTAAGATCAGGAAAGATTCAAGACGTTGCCGCTTTGAAAGCTGTTGCTTAACACATCAAGTCTGGAAGTTATGGAAACAACCCCCGGAGGGTCCATAAGAAGAAAGAGAAGGATGTTTCATTGATACTATAAGGGCAAAAAGGCATTCAGAACATGTCTATTCAAAGGAGAAACTGCTCCCCTTTCCAAGCACAGTCTTCAAACCCTCCATTGCCAAAGAGTGGAGAAGTCAGACGCACTCGAGTGTTTACACCCTTAGAGAACTCACTTGGGAACATCTTTAATCTTCTGACAACTCTGATGAAAATTACCCATCTTCTTCCACCAACCAACCTTAATGGGAAGGGTTTCAATGTTAGTCAGAAATGTGCTTATCATACTGGAGCTTCAGGCCATGATACTCAGGAATGATGGGCCTTAAAGCACAAGATCCAAGATTTAATTAACAATGGTGAGATCGTGATGACTAAACCTGACCAACCCCATGTGAAAGACAACCCTCTTCCTCAACACAAAGAAGAGGAGGTTAACATGATTAATTGGAATAATGGACAAACTTCCCATTACAGTGGTGGATCCTTCCAAACCAACAAGGACAGTGCTGATAAATGGGATTTTACACAGTTCAAATTTAAAATGGAATGCAAATAGAAGGCTCTGTGTGAGCAAGTCGAACAGTTGGCTGAACTGGTGGGCCACCAGCACCAAGTCACGCGTCAATTCTTCAGCCAGGAGCATGCTAGCCTCCTTCCTTTTGGTACAATTACTCCATCATTGACTTCAGCAGCTAAATTGTTAGAGGATAAAATTACAAAAAGAGCAAATGCCAAACCCCGTCGGGATTTTGCCAACCAAAGGGAATTTACATACCTCGGCCAACCGATGGAGGAAATATTCTAGATGCTGATCAATGAAGGAAGAATCACAGTTATGCTACCTCCAATCAACCCTCATTCAAAATGGTTCAACTCTAATGGAGTATGTCAGTATCACTCCCACTCTCGCGGTCATAGCTCAAATGAATGCTGGGCACTCCGCCGTCTTATTCAAAACTTAATTGACAGCAGTGTCATGCCGATGGCAGACAATGACACTGTGTTACTTGAGAGTAGGGACAAAGTTCCTACAAAATGGAAAGAGGTCGTAGAAGTTATATCTTCTGAGGGGGATTTGGCTACCACATCATATACAATTTAACTTATTCAACTCAAAGGTCTTGAGAATCCTATGCAGGTGGGTGCGCGAAAGTCAATTATCCTGCCATTCAGACCACAACATCCTATTATCAACCTATAACAAGTACCATGGAATTATGGAGAGGATAAAGGATCCACATCTCATATAACTACGACAGTGTCGAAGGAGAATCCACTAGTATATTCCGCAACGGGTGATAAAGCCTTCCATCAAGTCAAAGGGGAAAATTCCCATGGAGAAGATTGAAGAATTCCTCTGTATTATGGGCCACAATGAAGCCAATGTGGTTTTAAGCTTGAAAGAAGCTCCACAATAAATTTACATACTGGAATTGGTTTTCTCTTCCGAGGATCACATGAAGGTCTTGCTAAGGGTTTTAGAAGTAACCCACTTGCCTGAATCAGTTTATGTTGAAAAGTTTCGTCACCTGGTGGATCACATTTTTAAGAACAATGTGATATCTTTCACTGATGACGACATACCTCCTGAAGGGACTGGTCATTGCAAACCGTTGCACATAGCGGTTATATCCTCCGGATATGTGGTAGTAGGAGTATTGATAGATGGAGGATCATCCTTGAATGTCTGCCCTTATGCCACCTTGGAGAAGATGAATATAAATCTCAACAGGATTCAGAGCAGCCATACGGTTATCAAAGGTTATGATGGATCCCGACGAAATTCCGTCAGAGAGATTGAATTACCTATGGAGATTGGTCCACACACATTCTCCGTATCCTTTCATGTGCTCAAAATAGCTATAGGTTACAACCTTCTCTTAGGGAGACCATGGATTCATATGGTTGGAGCCGTCCCATCTACCCTTTATCAGCAACTCAAATACATCATTAACAACAACCTAGTCACTGTTAATGCTGAGCCAGAATGTCCTGAACAAGGTGACATCCCACTCATTAGTTTCAACAAAGTTGAGCCTATCAGCTTTCATGCCCTGGAGGTGAGCAACACTCACTACCATCCCATTGGGGCACCACCTATGATACCCAAAATTTCTGCCGAAGTAATGTCGGTAAGCCAAGAAATGATATCTTTGGGTTATAAACCTAGACAAGGGTTGGGCAAAAATCATCAGGGCATTAAGCGCCCAATTCAAATTCATAGTCAAACAGGGACAACTAGACTAGGCTATTCTGCTAGCTCCAGTTATAGGAATCCTCATAAACACAAACAGGTTCCTTCATCTTCAGCCACTCAGTAATTGCTTAAACCCACAGAGGTTGATTCTATACAGAATGCAATAAAGGTTCTTGCTTAGGTGATGACCATGTTATTTTCTAAACCGATACTGGTAAAAGGAAAAGACGTCTTAATATCAAATCTGGAGGTGGAGGAAAAGGATTGGTGGCGTAAGAAAGACATTGCAAGGCGCTTGTCAAACATACACATCATTATCCACACAGACAGTACAAACAGGGTCACCCCAGTCGATGATTGTCCAGATGTCATGGTCATCATTCGGAAGAAGGAGGACGATAACAGCCCCTTTATCACTGTTGTTCACTAGGACTTCACCCTTGACAATTGGAGCAGCACTCCTTGCATTTGTCGACAAGGGTAAAAAGTGCAGAAACCACATATGCCCTGTAGATAGCCATAACTGCTTACTTTTCTGTATAGTATTAGCAGTTGTTTTGTCATTACATGATAACACTTTGTATAATTGAACAGTTTCATATATTAAGTGAAAGCATATTTTGTTTCAGGACTCTAAAGTTAGATGTGCCTATACTTGCTGACGAGGTGCCTTTTCTCCACAAGTACTGTAACTTTGATGTGAAGTTGGACTCAGACTTGATGGAAATGCAAGAGGACATTGAGTTACCTCAGGAGATCAAAGAATGGGTCGAAGACAAACCCAAGCCAAATCTTGATCAAACCACCTCTTTCAACATCAGAACCTTAGAAAATCCCAAAAAATCCATATTGGTACGGACCTCACTCCAAACCAAAGGAATGACATGGTTACTTTATTGACCCAATTTTAGGATGTGTTTGCATGGTCTCACGAAGACATGGTCAATTTTTCCACTGACATTGTTATTCATCACCTTCCCATTAAAAAGGGATTTAAGCTAGTCAGGCAGAAGCTCAGGCGATTAAAACCTGAGTGGAGTTTAAAGGTTAAAGAAGAAACTGTGAAACAAGTTCAAGCCGGCATCATCATGGTGTCAACATACCCTGAATGGCTATCCAACATAGTCCCCGTGCCTAAACCTGGAGGAAAGGTACGAGTTTGCGTGGACTACAGGGATCTGAATAAAGCTTGCCTCAAAGATAGATTTCCCGTGCCATTCATCCACATACTCATTGACAATATAGCTCAATACGACATGTACTCCTTTGCTGATTGTTTTGCGGGGTACCATCAAATTATGGTTACTGAAGAGGATCGTGAGAAAACTGTATTCATCACTCCTTGGGGAACCTTTTGTTATAGACGGTTGTCATTCAGCCTCATCAATGTTAGAACTACCTACCAGCGAGCCATGATGGCTCTTTTTCATAACTTAATACACAAAGAGATAAAGATCTATGTGGATAACATCATTGTCAAATCCCGAAGAGGGGAAGACCACCTAGACCATCAGCCACAAGGGGATTGAGCTAGATCCCACCAAAATATAGGCCATCACAAAAATGCCCATTCCTCAAACAGAGATGGAAATACGAGGATTTTTGGGAAGGATCAACTTCATCAGCAGGTTCATCTCCCAACTCACAGCAACCTGTGAGCTTATTTTCAAGTTGTTAAGGAAGAACTTCTCTATGAAATGAAATGATGAGTGCCAGAACGCCTTCCTCACAATCAAAGAACAACTAGTTAAAGCTCTTGTTTTGGTACCACCCAGGGATGATGTTCTGTTAGTTCCCAGTAGGCACAATAGTTATCTAGAAGGGGGCGGGTTGAATAGATATTTAAAAAATCTTTTTATTTTAAACTTGTTAGTTGATGATGATTAAAACTTAGCGGAATTAATGTTTGTTTTAATCTCCATTACAAAGTTATAGCAGTTATAGTAGTTATGGCAGATATAGCAGTTATGGCAGATATAACAGTTATAGTAAGAAAGTAAAAGACATAATCATTTTAAGTGGTTCGGAGCAGTTAAAGCTCCTAGTCCACTCTTCTACTCCTCGAGTAGGAAATCCACTAAGTATGTCTTTTACAACTTCTGAATCACACAGATTCCTTCTAGACCAGCAGTCTAGGAACTTCTTAGTTCACTCTTGAACTCTTCAAGTCCAACAGACTTGGCTCTCTTATAGTTCACTTAGAACTCCTCAAGTCTAGCAGACTTGGTACTTTTTCTTTAGTTGATTGGTAGATGTTGAGTTCTTGATAGTTGCTACTTAGTTGTTATTTAAGCACTTGTTTGAAAGAACTGAGTAGCTGAGCAAGCTTTTCTTTTTCTCAGATTGTAGAGTTGAGCTTTAAGAGTTCTTGTTCGTTTTTGTTCAATGCTTGCATGTCTCTCTCATATACTTGATTTGCATATATGTGATCTCGAAAACTATCCGTTGGATCCATCTATTGAAGCATTAAATGCGTTTGACCTTTCTGTTCTTTGATGGAGACTTTTCTGCGCATCTTCTGAATTGCATTCTAGCCCACTAACATAGCAGACTGCTTTCTCACCTAACACCTGAAAAGGTGTTTTCCCCCTTACCAATGGTACTTTCCTTAGCTTCTTCAATACGCTTCTTTGTTGCATACTAAGGATATTTCTTAGGACTTTGGGACTGGTGAGTACTGCAACATTTAGAATCCATTCCTCATATATTGGAGTATGTCTCCACATAAATTGTGAGGCTTGATACTTCTGACACAAGACAGATGATACTCTACGATTCAGATCGTGGTGACTTGTCGCCTTGGTGCTTGGTCTAATGCTATCAATCGAGAGCACTACGATTTCTCTTAACTATTTTCACACTACGATCTTCGCTTGCTTGAGTTGTAAACTCTATGTTTTCGAGAGCACATTATGATCTTTGAGTTGGCTCGGCAAACGTTGGGACCACTATAATTTTCGAAGAGGCCCTTCAAGGCAGGCACACTACGATCCTTGAAGCTCTACGTTTCTGCCTTGACTTCTGTAATGTTGATCAGATTGATACACTACGAATTCTTTGAAGCCTATCTTATTACATCTCAAGATCAACCTAACAACTTTGATCTTTTTATCTATACATTCATTTCCAGAATGATACACATTAAGAGCTTAGATCAACCTAACAGATTTGATCTATCACTAAGTCCTTGTACATGTATTCCTTGAAGGACTTTACAAATAATCATGCACATTTACATTTAAAACATCAAATCATAATATGCATTCTCCCAACAATCTCTCCCTATTTGATGTTGACATAACCAGGAGATTTGTTGTCATGGTTATTAGTTTCTAGATGCATTTGCAGGAAAGTAAACATGACTTGGTATTTCAATGAGCAGCTAAAATTTCTAGAGAGTAAGCATGAATTTATTGATGATTAAAAAGTATTACAATTTAGCTTTACATCAATAAAAATTTAAAATTTCACTTATCTCTATTTCTTTGATCTTTTGCGTGGAGGATTGGCATACTCCTCAGCCCTTCTTTTCTTGCTCACTTCATCCCTTCTGGCTATTTCTTCCAGCTCACTTTGGCTTACCCTTGGGTTGTGATCATGCCTATTCATGAATGCTGGATCTCCAATTGGCATTCTTAGGCCTGTAGTGGTCACATTTTTTGAGTTGACAGCTGGCCCTTGACTCCTTAATGGCTGAGCCATTATGACTTCCTGTTGATCAGATCGTTGAGCCTGTTGGTGGAATTGTCTTGCAGGAGGGCTTCTTAAAACTTGAGTGTAAAATTGTCCTCTGCCTCTTCCACGGCTTCCTTGGAATCCTCTACCTCTGCTCTGGCCTTCCTGGCCTCCTTGAACTCCTTTCCCTTTATTCTCCCCCTTTATGTCAGCATCAAGGGTTCGAATGTTTGCAGAAAGTCGATTTACTCCTTGGGCAAGCTCGTTTAGTTGGCTTTGTGTTTGGGCAATGTCCTCTCAACTTTCATTGATCAGGGCTTTAGATCTGGCTTTTTTTGTTTCAGAGGGCAGTTAGAATAGTGTCAGTTTGATGTTCCTGGTTTACATAGCCTTTCTAAAATTCTTTGAATGAAGCTTTTAGGTTGATGATGTTCTCCATCATAAGATTATTTTGGGCTTTTTGAGATTTCTGTAATTCAAGAACAGCCTCTCTTTGTTTGGTAGCTATCCGAAAGTGAATTTCATCTCTGTCATTCATGCTTTTAAGCATTTCCTTGATAATTTCCCTCAGTTTCTTTATAAGCTCAGCGTTCAGAGTGCCGGGAAGATTATTTGCAGCAGTAATCATTTGATTCAGCCATAGATGAATGTGGTCTGAGTGAGTTTCCAGGCTTTCATCGATGTCCTTGACCATATTCTTGGACATTTCATTCAAGTCATCTTTCATGGGCAGATTTGTGAATGGATCACTGGGTTGAGGATTGTTTAACAGAGGGGATGTTTTCTGGGATTGATCTTGTAGGGAGTACAGGCAAGATCGAGATTGAATTATTCTTTGTTGGATGAGGAGGGAATATCCGATGGAGGGGCCTGAGTTTAGATGTTTGATTTTGGTGACTCTACGATTTGAGGTGAAGACTCTGCAATGAGGCTAGAGTCCGTGATCGTAGAGATGATGGGTTGTGGGAGCATTATGAAGTTGATCAGATTTGGTTCCTCGATTCTGAAATTTTGGGATTCTCGTGAATCGAAATTTATTTAGTGGATGAAGAATCACTTCCAACCATCGTGGGAATTCATAAAATTGGCTAAATGAGGATGATGTCAAGTGATTAACTTTGAAGAGGGTTTGGATAGACAGTACCTCAGGTTTATACTTTGAGGAAGAGTTGTTTATGAGTAACTTCTTGGCAAAGTTGAATCTTCCTGGGAATCCATTGGCTAGTACTGAGATGGCCAGATACTCTTTGAAGCTCCAAAACATGTGATTCCAGGAATTCAGAATCTGAGCTTAATGGAAAGGCATCATGGGTAGATATGAAAATAGTTGCTCATAGTTAGCTCTTCTGTTCCTATTTATGCCCACAGCTGTGATCTCGACCTCATCATCTTCTTCCTCTTCTCTGTTCTCGTTGGAGGATTCCATTATCTCAATGGCCTCTTGATGTTCTTGCACTGGTTCTTCTTCATTTCTGGCAGGGACTTCTTCTTCTGCTATAAGGATGTCATGAGCCTCCCCCTCACCTTGATTATCTTCTTGAAAACTTAAAAGTTCCCCCTCAACTGGAGCATTTTCTAGAGCTTCAGGCATCTCCCCCTTACAAGATGCATTCTCTATTATGAGAACTTCAGGGATCTCCCCCTCAGCTGGTGTATTCTCTATCATGAGAATTTCAGGGATCTCCCCCACAGCTGGAGCATTGTCCTCTTGGCTTTCTTTGGACAGTTCCCTTTTGGCAGCCATACTCTTGTCTTCCTTCTTGAGCACTTTTTCATTTTCAAGGATATATTTCTTGACCAGCTTTCTTCTTGATTTTCTTGGCTGAGCCACAGCCTCAGGACTTTCTTGAACTTTAGTTTTGTCCTCGTTGAATGTACCAATATGCTTGATCAAATGACTACTTCCTTGCCTGATATATTTGGTCTAGTCTCTACGATCAGTAGAGACTCTACGATTGAGGAGATGGATGGCCTTTTGGATTTGTGGTTGACCTTATTCTTCTTCAGCAGCTGAGATATGGTGTCTCTATCTTCTTCTGCCTTAGCCTGCTGTTGCTTCTTTCTCAGGATACTTAGAGTCTCAATGTTAGAGGACTCTACTGGTTTATCAGTTGTGGATCCCTGGGGTTCTTCTTCCATTCTAGCCTTAAGCTTCCTCTTGCCCTTGCTTTTTATGATACGGACAGAGGGTTATCCTTTGTTTGTTTCTTCTTCTTCTTCTATCTCCTTGACAACAGACATATTTCCTGGAAAGCCTGAATCCTTCAGATCACCAGTTCTTCCACTGGACTCAGTCATCATGCCTATATACTCAGCTGGGTTCCTTTTCCAATTCTCAAATAGTTGCTGGGTCATTCATCTGTTTGGATTGATAGCTTCTCCTTCTTCATCCCCAATTTTGTCACCCAGAGCAAACTGTAGAATGATACTTATGAATCGCCTGTAAAGCATCTGTTGAGGGCTTTTTGACTTCTTTGAGTTGGTGATCCACTTTCCAATCCATTCAAGCAATAGGGCTCCATAGTTGAGTTGTATTCCATAACACATGGCAGTCATGAGCTTGAGTTGTACTTCATTCACAGAGTCATGACCTGAGCTTTTACGACATATACATTTCCCAACAATATCAACTAGAAATTCATACCTCTGTGGAAACTCTTTCTTCTTGTATCCTTTCACAGAGGGGAGTTTCTTGTGATGCATTCTTTTAAGTCCCTCTTGGAAGTATACGCTATCTATAACTGGATACCCTTCATTTTTGAGACCTAGGGCGAGGTTGATATCTTCGGCCTTCAGTCTGATTTCCACTTCCCTTACTCTCGTAGTGATGGTGTCGTTTTCAAATGCACCATTCCTGTAGAATTCTTTCACTAGCTTGGGATAGATCAATGTGTCTTTGCCCATGGCTTCTTCGAGACCTGCCTTCTTTAGTAGCGCCAGAGTCTTGTGAAATTTGGGTTCAGCTGTTTTGAACTCGTCAAAATAGAGTCTGTTGCCGGAGATAACACTAGAAGTCGCCATTGATTTTCTTGCTAGAAGTGTGATTTGACTGAGCTTTCTTTTGATTTAGGGTTTCTACTTTGAGAGAGGATGAGAGAGAGATAATCTTTTGAACTTTTGATTTTAAAAAAAAGATGATTTCAGTTTGTACTTGTAGCTTCTCTCTCTCCATTTTACTTAGTAGGACAGGTGTCGACTTTTGCTTGGCTCTACGAGTTTGACTGATAAGGATTGTACTAATTTTCCCTTGGCTCCTTTAGAGCTGATGTGTCCTTAGGGAGGACTATGATTGTTGAGGTAGTTTTTTGATCGTTGTTTCTGAGCTACGATCGTCGAGTCTGTTCAGCAATCGTCATGTCTGAGCTATGATCGTCGAGTCTGACCGGATCCTTGTGATGAGTTTTTGACATAGCATTCTTTTAAGGTAGCTCAGGAAGGGCCAAACTCTTGGAGTGAGACAAGGGTTAGGTTTGTTCTTGAGGCGCTTATCAGAGAGATTGCTTTGTTTTGAGACTTATCATCACATGATGCTCCTCTTGCTGGTTGGGGTTCTGCTATCATTGAGTCTGCACTACGATGGTTGAGTCTATGCCACGATCGTTTTCTTCCATGTCACTTCAGTTCTACGATCGTGGACTTTCCTTGATCATGTCTACGATTTTGAGCTTGGCCTTTTGTGTTTGTTATGGTTAGCACAAACTAGAGCATATATTTTATGGTTGTAAATTTAGCATGCCTAGTTCACTTATTAACTTATTAAATCTGGATTCATCTAGAGGTTTTGTAAAAACATCAGCAAGTTGATTTTTAGTAGTGATATATTGTAAAGATATAGTTCCATTTTGCACATGATCCCTAATGAAGTGATACCTTATTTCTATATGCTTAGTCCTAGAATGCATAACAAGATTATGAGTTATTGCTATGGCACTTGTGTTATCACAGTGAATGTGAATGGATTTGAAATCAAACCCATAATCAGCTAGCTGATTTTTCATCCATAGGATCTCGAAAGTACAAAGAATGCCAAAGAAAGAATGTATTCAAACTTCTGCAGTTAAAGTAGACACTGAGTTTTGCTTTTTGCTAAACCAGGACACAAGTCTGTTTGCTAGCAATTGACAGGGGCCACTTGTACTCTTTCTATCTATTTTGGAGCTTGTAAAATTAGCATCTGTGTATCCTGTTAGTTCAAATGAGGATTCCTTGGGGTACCAAAGCCCCAAGTAAGGTGTACCTTTGAGATACCTAAAAATCCTCTTTACAGTAGATAAATGAGATTCTTTAGGGTTAGCCTGAAATCTAGCACATATGTATGTTGCAAACATTATGTCTGGTCTACTGGCAGTTAGATATAAAAGAGAGACTATCATACCTCTATATTGAGTTATATCAATACTTTTACCTTTTTCATCTTTGTCAAGTTTGGTTGCAGGAGCAATTGGGGTTTTCATGGGAGAGGCTGATTCCATGCCATACTTCTTGAGTAGGTCTTTGATGTACTTGGCTTAGTTTATGAAAATTCCTTCATCAGTTTGCTTTACTTGCAGTCCAAGGAAGAAATTCAGCTCACCCATCATGCTCATTTCGAACTTGCTCTGTATTAGCTTGAAGAATCTCTTGCATAACGTTTCGTCAGTAGAACCAAAAATAATATCATCAACATATATTTGAACCAATAAGACTTTGTCTTTATGCTTTCAAAGAAATAATGTGGTATCTACTCTACCTCTAGTGAACCTATTTTCAATCAAGAAGTTAGTTAGTGTTTCATACCATGCTCTAGGTGCTTGTTTAAGACCGTATAAGGCGTTGACTAATCTATAAACATGATTGGAAAGAGATGGATTGATGAAACCTGGAGGTTGCTCTACATAGACTTCTTCTTGAAGTTCTCCATTCAGGAATGCGCTTTTGACATCCATTTGGAAGACCTTGAACTTCATGTGAGCAGCAAAGACAAGAAAGATTCTGATGGCTTCTAGTCTGGCAACAGGTGCAAATGTCTAATCGTAGTCAATGCCTTCTTCCTGAGAATAGCCCTTGGCCACCAGTCTTGCCTTATTTCTGGTTATAACTCCATCTTCATCCATTTTGTTTCTGAAGACCCATTTGGTTCCAATGACAGGATGACTCTTTGGTCTTGGTACCAATCTCCATACTTTGCTTCATTCAAATTGGTTGAGTTCTTCCTGCATGGCTTCTATCCAACTGGAGTCTTCCATAGCATCCTTTATCTTCTTTGGTTCCATTTGTGATAGGAAGCTTAAATAAAAGCATTCATTCAGGGTGGCAGCTCTTATTTTGACTCTAGCACTCGGATCTCCAATGATTAGATCTTGAGTGTGATCTCTAGCCCATCTGTTTCCGGTATGGACATCTGTCCTGTTGCCTTCTTGTCTTAAGTCTTCAAGATCTATTTCTTCTTCTTGGTGTGGAGGTTCATTGTCTTGAATAAGCCTCTCTACGATCTCATTTTTTGTTCAACGATTTCACTATCTGGCACTACGATCGTGGTGTTGAGCTCGGTGACTTCATTAGTAGTGTCTGCATTATCGGTCGTAGTGTCTTGAAGCACTGTTTTGTATAAGTCTGTTTCATCAAAGATGATGTGAATCGAGACTTCAACATTCAGTGTCTTCTTGTTGAACACCCTGTAGGCTGATAAGTGGATTTTATATACACTTATCCGGTATCTTTTACTTGAATTAGTTGCTTATATTCATGTGTCTTAGTTACTTTTCATGCATTTTATGTTCATTTTGTAGGTATTATGTTTGGGAGCGGTATGAGCGATTATTGGTAATGAAAAGTAAAGAAAATGCAAAGAAAAGGCAATCCGGACATCATTTGGGCTTTCATGTTTACTTCATGTGTTGGTTTGGAACTTAGCTTACAGTGTAGAGCATCTTCATAGCTTTCCAAAACATCTTGAATCGCTCTAATTGGAGTTCGGATGCAAGAGTGATGATCGTTGTACCAACGGACGTCAAACTTCGTTGTTTTGGTTCGCCATTTTCATAGCAGTCCATTCCAGCCCAATTTCAACCTTCATCCGACAAGAATTTCTCAATCATCAAAGAATGAAAGTTGTAGAGCTCGTCGATATCTTTGATTTGATAGGTGGCAGGCCCCATAACTCTTCCCGGATCAAAAGTATAACTCTTCCCGGATCAGAATTGCCTCTTTTTTAGTTTTAACAAAAGAGCTCTAACTCATGCAAGTATACATGCGTCAACAAGTAATATAGAGTAAGTAGAGTATCGATCCATAGGGAATTAACTAATAAATTTCACCAAGTATTAACCCATAACCATTTCAATATTATTTAAACGAATGACAATATATTTTATATTTAAACTATCAAATTAAATAAACCTAACTACTTCTAGAGTGAGACTAGATAACGAAGACCAGAGATTACAATTTCATCCATTGACTCATTCAAATCCATACATTTCATGTTAAGCCAAACTAATTGTACCGGTTTGTTAGCCGAGAACACTAAAGTAAAGTATAGCCATCTTTCAATGTACCATACCTATATCACATATAATCCACAATTGATAGAATACACATGAACATCCACATTACCTAAACCACTATATGTCTATGTGATTTACAAATAATTAGGGTTTAATTCCAAGTTCTCACTTGACTACGAATGGCGCTTCGGTATATGTCTATCCTAAGCACAAATCATACATCCTATCACAATGTAGAATATATAATCAAAAGCTATTAAGACCAGATCTAAACCCATACTTCGTCTCTCAAGTCCATATGGGTTATCACAGTAATTGATGGCCAATCAACTAAGCAATTAAGCATGAATCTTAATAGACAAACCTATAGAAATCAATAAGGCTAACAATGAAATATATCAGATTAAACTAATCCATAGAATCCATTGCAATCTCAAAATAGTATTTAAATCATAATTGAATTAATGCTATTATCCACATATTGAATAAACATCATAAGATACAATTAGGAATCAAAGAGAGAGTAAGGGTAGAGAATTGTAGTGCAAATCTGTTCTCTTGAGCCAAGGTTGAATCTCTAATGATTTCCAATTGCTTCAAGTCTCTAATCCAATCAACTCTAGAAAATACCTACACTAATCTACTCTAATCTACTTATTCAAAGTGAAGAAAGAAAATAGAAGTAGTTTCAGCCCCCAAGGGGTGGAATCTATTTTCATCACCATAATATGTCTAATATATCAGCCCTAATTGAACCCCTTCTCAATTACGCTTTAATTGCACTATTTAATGAAAAGTTGGTGTTGGTCAAGACTGTGGAAGTCATGTGACATGCAGAATTGGTTTGAGTTAGGCGCCCCATACGAAAGTTTGAAAATCACGCCTTTTTGCTTCAGAATTCACGCGGTACAGCAGAAAATCGCTCGCCCACGAGGTTGATTTTCTGCTGCAGTCTGCTCTAGTAAAATGGCCATAACTTTTGATCCGAGAAGAGTTATGGGGCCTGCCACCTATCAAATCAAAGAAACAGTCAAATATCAATCAAGCAACAAGGCATAACTAAAAGGGAAGTGATCAAAATATGTTTCCTTTCTATATATAATGTTATTTGATGTATGCAAATAGGTATTGTACATGACAAAATGGCTAAGCTAGTCTGTGCAGGAAAATACAAGCCCATCTACAAGTCAGTATGTATGCGGGCTATCAAGCCTAACATGGAATCCCTCTCAGAAGAAGGAGGTAACGTTGTGATCTCCTGCCAAAGGATCTCTACACGAGTCAACAGATCTACAACCAACTGCATGGTAGCGCTATGCTCATCAATATACGTGTTCATCTCTGTAATGATGCCAGAAGTAAGGGACCTCACTACAGTACTATCTGTAACAGCGATATCTTGGGCAGATATAAAGCTATCCCACAAAACAATCACTGCATCTCTAGATGATCTAGCCTCATCCCGCTCAGCAACAGCGATGTCTCTATGAGCTAATGCCTCATCTCTCTCTAACAGAGCAACGTCTCTATCATCAAGAGTTGTCAACATCGAAAATTTCATTTTTTGGTGAATAGTGCCGTATTCGTGAATAGTGTCGTATACGTGAATAGTGCCGTATACGTGAATAGTAACCCCGATACAAAAAGTTCCAAATTTGATAAAAGTTCATACCAACATTTCGGTATAATGTTATTGAAGAAAATATCATTTTAAGAAGAATATAACACCCCTTACCTCAAAATATCAGTACTCCTGATCGGAATATCGGTATAAGGCTAAAGGAAACTTGCATTGATGAATAGAAACTCACAAAGTATCTAAATACTCACAAAATACACTCAATAATCTAGAGAGAGAAAGAGAAAAAACTTATTTCTGGTGTGATTTTCAATTCTAACTTAGCCTTCTATTTATAGGAAAATGTTAGCACGCCGAAGCAGACTTAACCTGCAACTTGATGGCTTTACCTGCTACTATTCCCACCCACCACATTTGAATAAAAATCTCAGCACATTTCTTCACCAACCAAGAGTGGGGCCCACCAATTCTAGAATTTTCCACCAAAATGATTTATAACTTTGATTTACAATCACCACCTCTTAAAATTCATAACAAATCATACGCTCATTTTTAACGGTTCAAAATTTGTGGACATATACTCAACTTATATATGTATAACATATCCAAAAATTACAACAATCCAACGGTCGGATTAAAAATTATAACTCACGCAATATAACTCAAAAACACTGGTTTAATTTTTTAATACCTTCATTCCGACAAAAATACTGATAAAACACCTCAACATTAACTCTTTCATTTTTAACCACAATAAATATATCCAACATTTATATCCACATAAAATAAATATTTCCTTATCATATGAATTGATGATTGGGTAATATACACATGAATTGGATATATTTGGACTTCAATTATTGCATTCTCAAGTTATTTAGTAGCATTTTTATTGTGTTTATGTCTTGTTTTGCAGATTTGGGAGCTGTAGGGGTAATTCTAGGATTTCGAGCTTACAATGGCAAAATGGTAAATAATATGAAGACTAGTGTCGGGGCGCTCTAGCTAGTGTGAATTAGCGCAGCCACGTGGCTACTGGGCCTCTACTGATGTTGATGGTCAAAGCGCGTGTGTTTGATGGTTTGGCTGGATTGACTTTTTGTTTGACTTCTTATGTGGAGCTTATTTGAAGCTTAATTGGATTAGGATTGTGGGAAGCTATAAAAAGAAATTAAGTGCTGAAATTAGGGCTATTATCTATTCATTCATCTATTCAATCATTCATTCATTGGAGGCTACTACATGGATTACTTGAAGACTAAGGATTGGCTACAGAGTTTTCTTCTTCTTCTCCTTATTTTTAATTTGTAATTCTTTAAGGATGATTTGCAAACAATTATTGGTTTTTATTTCCATTATGAACTAATTCTTTAATTAAGATTTCAATTGAACCTTTTATGGCTATAAATTAGTTATTTAGTTATTCTAATTATTTATGTTGAACTAAATTGTTTATCATGCCTTGCATCTATTGCTTAATTATTTGGCCAATAATTACCTTGTTATTCTAGAAGGAATTGGAAGAGGAATTCTAGGGTTAGAACTGGGTTTGATAACGTGTGACTTATTTATTTGCACAATGAATAATTAGGTTTGTGAATTGAATGGAAATATCTTTTCACCGCATGTAACACATAAGGAATTGGGATTAAAGGAGTTTAATTCACTTATTTTGCATAGGAATATAACAAGATTAATCTGGATTAAATAGAAGTCAGTTGATCACTTGGAAAAGGACTTTTGGCATTGGAGAATTCCTGTTAACAATTCAGTAGACATAATAGTTGGGATAATTAGATAATTGATTTATAGTTCATAATTGGGGATATTGAAGTCTTAATCCTTATCTATCAGAAGTCATTCACTCAACTCTTAGTTTATTTATTTGCTTATTTTAGAATAATATCTTTAATTGTTTAATTTAGTTTTAATATTTCAGAAAATCATAATTTATCATTGTTTGAATAAAATTGGATTGATATAGTGCTAGTAGTTGGAATTTATTAATTAGAATTCTCTGTGGGAACGATACTCTATTTTATCACTTTATTACTTGTTGACCGTGTATACTTGCACGTATGCTTTGATTGCGAAATCAACCAACAAGTTTTTGGTGCCGTTACCGGGGAGTTTTATTAATATTAATTTCATATTAGTTATAATCAATTCGGTCTTAATTTAAACGTTACTTATTTTTCTTCTTAGATTGGCAGGAATTCTTGTGCGTGTATGCACACTAGATCGAAGGCTAGAGAGGAACTTTTTCCGTATACAGACGACATCGAAAAGAAGTTCTGGAAAGTGCGTTTGAATAGTGAGGTTATACATTTGGAAGAAGAACTTGCAAACCAGGAAATACTCGTGAACATGGCAGAGAACGAACAGAAATCACTTAGGGATTACGCCATGCCGAATGTCACGGATTTGCAGTCTAGTATTAAGTGGCTGGCAATCAATGCGAACAGTTTTGAGATAAAACGGGAACAATTCGAGATGCTTCTGAGATACATGTCGGGTTTGGGGGTAATTCGATAGATGATCCTAATGAGCATATCTTGAGTTTCTTGGAAGTTTACGATACCTTCAAATTTAACAATGTATCTAAGATGCTACAAGGTTGAGGATGTTCCTGCTTACTTTGAAAGATAAAGCACTGTCGGTTTACACTTTAAGACCCCAAATTTTTTTAAATAAAAAGGAATTTCCTTTATTTATTATTTTGAAATAGTAAGGGTTGATTTGATTAATGTGGATAGTTAAGGGTTAAATACGCAAATATTTCAAAATAAGCAAGTGGTTATAAAATATTCATTTTTTTCGGGAATATTCGTTTGGTCGTGGAATATTAAATCTTTGTCGGGAATATTAAATGCACCACAAGCCGTGTGGGCCCCATAACGAAAAGCGATTGGATGAGGAAAACGACAAATATAAGTTGTTTAAAAATAACTTGGCGTAGTTGTTACACGATTATCATCGTTGGAATACCCGGTGGTTAAAACACACTAATACGCGTTGTTGAACAAGAAGCACTCAGTATTTCACCAATTATTGATTAAATGCGTGAAGAAGGCACTACTCAATAATTGTTACGATGAGTTATTGTTCAATAGTTTATTTTATTGATTCAATAATTGTTGCGTTGATATTTTATATTATTATTGTTTCAATAATTGTCAACGCACGATATTTCCCATTATCGGATCAATAATTCATATTATTTGAATAATATTATTAGATAACATTATTGGCAATGTCTAGAAAGTTCTGTTTAAGGAGAGGTTTGGTCACCTAATTGCGGCGCCAAGATGAGAGATCCTTATTGAAAGCCCCTCTTTCTGAGGAAAATGACTGGTTGTCATAAATGTGATTCTCAGAATATTATTTGTGAATAATTAATTATTGATTCATATGATAAGGAAATATTTATTTTATATGAATATAAATGATGGATTTATTTATGTGGTTATTAATGAAGGAATTAATCTTTGAGATGTTTTATTTGTATTTTATTCGGATTGGAGGTATTAAAAGATCAAATCGGTGTTATTACGACTTTATTGTGTGAGTTATAATATTTAATCCGAATTTGGATCGTTGTAATTTTTGGATATGTTATACATATATAAGTTGAGTATATGTCCACAAATTTTGAACCGTTAAAAATGAGCGTATAATTTATTATGAATTTTAAGAGGTGACCGATTCGAAATTAGGTTATAAATGATTTTGGTGGAAAATTCTAGAATTGGTGGGCCCCACTTGTGGTTGGTGAAAAATGTGCTGAATTTTATTTCAAATGTGGTGGTGGCAATAGTAGCGAGTAAAAAGCATCGTGTAGCGTGTCAAGTCTCTGCTTTGCGGGCTAAAATTTTCCTATAAATAGAGGGCTAAGTTAGAATTGAAAATCACACCAGAAACAAAGTTTTCTCTCTTTCTCTCTCTATATTATTGAGCGTATTTTGTGAGTATTTAGATACTTTGAGAGTTCTTTGCTCAAGATACAAGTTTCATTCAAAGATCACTTCCGATCTTTCCTTCCGAAGTACTGATTCTTTGAGGTAAGAGATATTATTTTTTTCGTAATGATATTATTTCTTCAATATCATTATGCTGAAATGTTGATCTGAAGTTTTTATCAAATTTGGAACTTCTTCATGTCGGGGTTACTATTCATGAGTTACTATTCACGAGTTACTATTCATGAGTTACTATTCACGAGTTACTATTAACGAGTACTATTCATGAAGCGTGAAAATGTTTTTTTGTGGAATTTCTATCTTTTGGTGTTTGAGTTACTATTCACGATATCTGGCACTATTCACGATATCGACACTATTCATCGAAAAATAAAATTTCTTCTTTTCGTTCAAAATATCTATTCTGGATACTAGCTTTGATTGTATCCATGTTTTGATCATTCTTGAATTTTACACCACTATGATTATTTTTGAGGTATTGTTGGACATGGATAAAACAAAGTACGAATCCTTAATCCTTAATCCTTGTCATTTTGTTTCACCGGATTCGTTTCTTAAAAATATTTTTCATCATCCTCGGTCTTAAATGATGATATTATTGAATATCTTTGGCATGTAGTGCAGAGATGAATGATTTCTCAAGAATATCTTTGGCCTCAGAGTGCAAAGATGAACAGTGTTTAAATGAACATGACCGATCGATGAATATCTTTGGCCTTTAGTGCAAAGATGAACAGTGTTGAGATGAACATGACCGATTGATGAATATCTTTGGCTGTAGTGCAAATGAATATTTGATTCCAGATGTTTATGGATTGATGTTACGAGGGATAAATGATAGATTTATGAACTTTTAAATTCATACATAGAAGATAGTAGTTTGCATTCTCTACTTAACTCTTCTAATGAATTATTATTTCAGCTACGAACATTGATTTAAAATTTGTTGTCTATTGTATTCTATTAGATTTTTCCTCGTTGAAGACTAACGATAATTTGTTGTATATTATCTTAGTCATAATATTCTTTACCGAGCTAGTTGAGCTCACCCTTTTCCTTGTTGTTCCATTTTTCTTCTCGGGAGGCGAGAATGTAGCGAGTACTAGTCTGGGTATGGAATGAAGGTTCTAGAGAGAGTTGTTTAGTAGTCCTCACCATTTTGTAAAATAATGTATCAATAATTATGATGGGGATTTATTTATGTGTGGATATTGTCTAGAAGACAATATTATATTTAAACTCATTAAGATATATTGTCGTATTTCACACGACATTTGTATTATTGAAGTTGTAGTTTGCTTCTTGTACCATGTATTTGGCGACTCAGAATGGGTGTTGTGTATACCTATTTTGGGGGCGTCACATACACTCTATGCCTCCTGGCTCAATCACCACTTGGGATGACTTAGCTCAAAAATTTTTAGCTAAGTTCTTCCCACTAGCAAAATCGGCAAAACTACGGAACGATATTCACACTTTTGCACAGTTTGATTCAGAATCGTTATATGAGGCATGGGAAAGGTTTAAGGATATGCTCCGTAAGTGCCCTCATCATGGAATTCCACAGTGGATATAATTGGGAATATTTTGTGATGGTTTGCACGCGTCCACGAGGGCTAGTATTGATGCAGCAGCAGGGGGAGCGATCATGTCAAAGAGTCTTGATGAAGCATATCAGTTGTTGGAGACAATAGCCACAAACAATTATCAGTGGCCCATGATTAGATCTAATCCTCTGAAAGCTTCGGGAAAGTATGAAGTGGATGCGATGACAGCATTAACAGCACAAGTGACCGCAATAGCTAAGCATATGGAAATATGGCGTCCACAAGCCACAAAACAGGTAGCGATGGTTTGTGAGTTGTGTGCTGGAGGTCATGCTACGGATCAATGTGCCATAAATTCTAAATCCGCACAATTCGTAGGAAACTATAATCGCTCAACTCAACCGTATCCGACTCAAAATGCTTATAATCCAGGTTAGAAAAATCATCCGGGGTTTTCATGGAGTAACAATCAAGCTGCAGCTCAACCACCTAGACAACAAAACACCTCCGGATTTCAAAATCAGACTCAACAACTAGAGAGGAAATCAAGTTTGGAAGAAGCCTTGGAAAAATTCATTAGAGCTTCTGACAAAAAGAACAAGGAACAAGATAAGAAATTGAATCAAGTAGAGCTTACTTTGCAAGGCCATGGGGCATCGTTAAAGAATCTGGAAAATCTAGTGGGGCAAATAGCACATGCATTGAATAACCGTCCACTAGGAACGCTCCCGAGTGATACAGAAATTAATCCGGGCAGAAACGAGCATTGTAAGGCTGTAACTTTACGCAGTGGGAAGGATTTGCAAGAAACAGTTAATGATAAGGAAAAGGAGGACAACGCGAAAGCTGAAATAGAAGAAGTTGTGGAAATCGGGAAAAATAAAGATGAAGTCATAGAGCAGAATGCACCGGAACCAACGGTTTCAGAAGTCCAAGTTAGATAAGTAGTTTTCAAGATTTTTGGATATTTTCAAAAAATTGCATATCAACATCCCATTTGCCAAAGCTTTAGAACAAATGCCGAGCTACGCTAAGATCATGAAGGATGTGTTGTCAAAGAAAAGGAAACTGGGTGATTTTGAAACAGTAGCGCTAACCAAAGAATGCAGCGCAATTATCCAGAACAAGTTGCCTCCAAAGTTGAAAGATCCAGGTAGTTTTACTATTCCGTGCGACATAGGTAATCAGTTTTCGGGGAGAGCACTGTGTGATTTGGGGGCCAGTATTAATTTGATGCCATAATCAGTCTACAGTCAGTTTGGGATCAAGGCACCAAAATTGAAAAATATCAGTTTATTATTGGCGGACCGATCAGTTACATATCCACGAGGTATCGTTGAAGACGTATTAGTAAGGGTGGATAAATTCATCTTCCCAGCAGACTTCGTTATCTTGGATTGTGAAGCAGATAAGGAACTTCCCATCATTCTCGGGCGACCATTTTTAGCAACGGGGAGAACCTTGATCGACGTACAGAAAGGAGAATTGACGATGCGAGTTGAAGATCAACAGGTCACTTTTAATGTGTTTAAATCAATGTCTTATCCGAAGGAAAAAGATGAGTGTTTACGGGTGGATTTAATGGATGGGTTAGTTAATCACAAGATTTGCGGCAATTCCTTAGAGGACCCGATAGAATCCATGTTGTTCGGAATAGACGACTATGGTATTGATAAGGACATTGAGCAGATCAAGTGGCTAGATACAGCATCGTTCTACCGGAAAAACAATCAACCATTCGACACCCTTGATAGGCCCGAAACGGAAGGTAAGAAGTGCAAACCCTCGATAGAAGAGCCACCAGTGTTGGAATTAAAGCCACTCCCCTCTCATCTTGAGAATGCCTATCTGGGGAAAGATTCGACTCTACCAGTTATTGTTTCGACAGAGTTAACTGACACCCAAAAGGAAAAATTGCTACGGGTTCTGAGCGAGTTCAAAACAGCGATTGGGTGGACTATAGCGGATATTCGAGGTATTAGTCCATCTTTCTGTATGCATAAGATTTTAATGGAAGAGGGGTCAAAACAAACCATTGAGATGCAAAGAAGGTTAAATCCCATTATGAAAGATGTGGTGAAAAAGGAAATTATAAAATGGTTGGATGCTGGTATTATTTACCCAATCTCAGACAGTTTGTGGGTAAGTCCTGTACAGTGCGTACCAAAGAAAGGGGGTATGACAATGGTTAAGAATGAAGCTAATGAGCTCATACCAACTAGAACTGTTACAGGCTGGAGAGTATATATGGATTACCGCAAGTTGAATAAAGCCACACGCAAGGATCACTTTCCCTTGCCGTTCATTGATCAGATGTTGGACAGGTTAGCGGGACATCAATTCTACTGTCTTCTGGATGGATATTTCGGGTACAATCAAATTGCTATAGCTCCGGAAGATCAACAAAAGACCACGTTCACATGTCCATACGGTACGTTTGCATTCCGGCGTATGTCTTTTGGTTTATGTAATGCGCCGACAACCTTTCAACGATGTATGATGGCAATCTTCTCCGATATGGTCGAATAGAATTTAGAGGTATTCATGGATGACATCTCCGTGTTCGGTGATAGTTTCGACTTGTGTTTGAAGAATTTGATCTTGGTGTTAAAAAGATGTGTGGAGACTAACCTGGTGCTTAACTGGGAAAAATGTCATTTTATGGTGCAAGAAGGGATTATCCAGGGACATAAGTTTTCCGCATCCGGATTATAGGTGGATAGAGAAAAGATTGAGACAATTAAGAAACTGCCTCCTCCATCATCTGTAAAAGGCATTCAGAGCTTTTTGGGACATGCATGTTTCTACAGACGCTTCATTAAAGATTTTTCAAAGATTTCGAAACCCCTATGTTCACTCTTGGAGAAAGATGTACCGTTCAAGATGGATCAGTCATGTATCGAGTCATTTGAGGTATTAAAGAAGAAATTGGTCTCTGCTCCAATCATTGTAGCACCCGATTGGCCTTTACCATTCGAATTGATGTGTGACGCCAGTGATTACGCAGTGGGTGCAGTATTGGGACAACGTCACGACAAGATTTTTCACACTATCTACTACTCTAGTAAGACGTTGACGGATACCCAGCTGAACTACACAACCACCGAAAAAGAGTTACTTGCAGTGGTGTTTGCTTTCGACAAATTCAGAGCTTATCTTATTGGCACCAAGGTAACTGTCTACACTGATCATTCTGCCATTAAATATCTGATTGAGAAGAAAGATGCAAAACCACGGTTAATACGGCGGGTATTGTTGTTACAAGAATTTGATCTGGAGATCCGGGACATAAAAGGTACAGAAAATCAAGTGGCGGATCATCTGTCTCGGTTAGAAAACGCAGAGGTACAGAAAGAAGACAACTTATTGATTAATGAAAAATTTCCGGATGAACAACTGTTCCGGGTAACCATAATATTGCCTTGGTATGCTAACTATGTAAACTATGTGGTTGCCAAAGTGTTACCTCCGAATTTGACCTCATAACAACGAAAGAAGTTTCTCCACGATGTGAAGCAATACTATTGGGATGAACCATTTCTGTTTAAAGCCTGTGCAGATCAAATGATAAGACGTTTTGTACCTCATGAAGAAATGGATAGTATATTAGGCCATTGCCACACCTCAGATTATGGATGTCATTATTCCGGTGATCGAACAGCAGCAAAAGTACTACAATCGGGATTTTTCTAGCCTTCTTTATTCAAAGATGCTTATCTCTTTGTGCTGAAATGCGATCAATGCCAACGCGTAGGTAATATCTCCAAGCGTAATGAAATGCCACTCAACACAATTCTGGACGTTGAACTATTCGACGTGTGGGGAATCGATTTTATGGGACAATTTCCATCTTCCTTTAATAATCAGTACATCTTGTTAGCGATCGATTATGTTTCCAAATGGGTAGAAGCCTCAGTGTTACCCACGAATGATGCCAACGTTGTTCTCTGATTTTTAAAGAAAAACATTTTCACATGATTTGGGACACCAAGAGCGATAATAAGTGATGAGGGGACTCACTTCTATAAGAAGCAGTTCACAAAATTGCTTGTAAAGTACGCGGTTCGTCACAAAATTGCAGCTGCGTACCATCCACAAACCAATGGCCAAGCGGAGGTGTCGAATAGGGAGGTTAAGCAGATTCTTGAAAAGGTTGTAAATCCGTCACGAAAATATTGGGCATTGCGTCTTGACGATGCTCTATGGGCCTATCGAACATCGTACAAAAATCCGATCGGCGTGTCACCTTACAGAATGGTATTTAGAAAGGCGTGTCACCTCCCGGTCGAGCTAGAACATAGTGCCCACTGGGCCATTCGGAAACTGAACTTTGATCTAGAAGCGGCGGGTGAGAAAAGGTTACTGCAGCTTAACGAAATGGATTAATTTCGGTTCAATGCCTACGAGAACGCAAATCTTTACAAAGAGAAAGTCAAAACCTGGCACGATAAAAAAATTCTCAACAGAACATTTGAATCGGGCCAACAAGTATTACTGTTCAACTCACGCTTGCGTTTATTTCCTGGGAAATTGAAATCCCGGTGGTCCGGGCCATTCGTGATTATATCTGTCGCGCCACACGGAAACATTAAGGTCGAGGAACCGAACTCAAAGCGTACATTCAAGGTCAACGTCTGAAACATTATTGGAGTGGACCCATCGAACGTGAAGCTACGGTCCAGTACCTCTCTGAACCAGTGGACACCTGAGCAACACCGAAAAGTCTGGGCTGACGACTAAAAACCAAGCGCTACAGGGAGGCAACCCAAAATTTTTAGTTATTTTCTTTTTATTCATTCACAATTTTTGTTCTTATATTGTAGTTCATTTTTACTAGAATTGCTAGCATATATTCGCGCATAACATTCGTCAGTTAAATCTTGCTTTCAGAAAGAGGAATGAGGCCCAGCACTTGAACACAACATATGTTGCCAGACTAACAGCGCCCCGGCGCTCCCAATATTGAGGATTCGAGCGCCCCGGCGCTAGGCACCAGAACGTGCAAAAAGAGCCTAGCGCCCCGGCGCTGGCTTCCAGTTCATTATCAGCGCCCCGGCGCTCGACCACTCCATCCGTTTCTTCCTCACAATACGCCCGGCGCTTTGTGCCTGATAAAACCCAAATACCGAGACTTTGGATCGTGTCAGTCTTTATAATTTAAAACCCTTCCGTGCCCACACTTCTATTCAAAATTAATTACCAACTTCGGCACATCAGGTTTCAGTTACGTGATTATTCCTCTCCAATTCTCCTATACGCCTCTCTCACTCTCAATATCACAAGGTAATTGAAATTTGGATAGTACTTCTTTCACACATCTACCACGCGTCAATTACTTTGTTCAATATTGGTTGTGTGCTCCTTGTGTGCCAAAATTCCAATCCTCCCAACTCTTCAAAGGTATCAAAGGTACGACTTGAATTGTTTTCAAACTATTGTGAATCAAGATTTTCTTCGTTAATTATTCTTTTCATCTAGAAAATCCAATAGAGCACATAGATAATTCACTGCTGTTTGGCGTAATCATACACACGAGGTTAGTGAATGCTACAGGCATGGCATGAATAGATAGGGAATTAGTGATGGTTGTAAGCAAGTTATCAGTTGCTGCCTAGGTGTTTGATAAATTTTCTATGTCAATAATCATGTGCAAATTCAAACATCTTACTCCTACATGCACATTCTTTAAGGACCATCTTGACACCACAATATTATCAAGCTGTTGTGCACATATTCATTGCGAGTATGGGAAGATTACACTGTATTGTTGCCTACACTGGAGCATGTTGCTTTGCATAACACAACTTTTGGGCAAATTGTGCGTGTTGCTTTCAAAATGCAGAATTTTAATAGCACAGGCATCTAATCGATATACTTGCCATTTTCATGCCTCATCCCCAACCGTGTACCCACAATACACACATTTTATACAGTTTTAGGGTAAAGTTATGCATACATTTATACAACCGTGAATTCTTTTCAAAGCTAATAAATGAGTATGTTTTTACTTGCAGAATTCAATACATGGCATCAAAACGTCAACGAGGCGAAGGGTCAGGGGCCGCTTCAATTCCACCTCCAAAATTTGACAGTAGGCATTTTGTTAGTGTCGCGGCTCAAGAACGCTACAGTCGCATGGCTACCCGCTCACTAGTCCCCGAACGTGGTTTAAGACCCGACCAATCCAAAGACGGGGATATAGCGGTGATGATAGCGGAGCGAAATTGGTTCACACTCACCGAGCCGCCCGATCCAGCAGTGATTGCAGTTGTAAAAGAGTTCTATGCCAACTTGCCCGAGCATGATCATTATGGGGAATTTGTCAGAGGAAAAACCGTGGAAATCGGCGAGGAGGATATAAATGGGTGTTATCAACTACCATTAGAGGGCCTTAATGATGAATATGCTAGACTCGTGAGTGATGGACCGGACTACGAAAAGAATATTCGGGAGCTGTGTCAACCGGGCACCACATGGACCGTGCATGAGCGTGGTAGCATGACTTTCCCGTTGTCACACCTTAGTCTCTATGGAAAGGCATGGTATGCCTTCATTTGTGCCAAATTGATGCCCTGCACACATGTGAGCCACGTAACCAGAGAAAGGGCTGTGGTATTATACTCAATCATACAAGGCCTAAAGATTGATGTCGGCCATCTTATTCAGCAATCTATCCTCCGAGCATCTCGCGGAGGGACCACAGGAGGGTTACCACATCCGTCACTGATCTGCGTTTTATGTGCTAAGTTTGGGGTAAAATTGAAATCGGATGAAATGATTCAAACGCCTATGCCCGTGTTGGACCACAAGTTGATCCGCCATTATAAAGTGTGGACAGGTGGGGCAAATCACCCTAGGGGATTGGTGTCATCCCCCAAGTCAGCACCGACACAAGCCCCACCCACCGCAGCTCCACCTACTTATGGCTCATCTACGCCCGAGGTGTGGTCCCCTGTCAAGCCGCCCAATGGAGATGTAATCATTGGTTTTACAATATGGAGTCCCAGAATGTGCGCTTGTCGAAACCGTCAAAGACGTGATTTTCAAGTTTTTTGTTGACCAATTTGTTGCACGGAATGCACTAACCATCCAATCACATCCGGCGTTCAACTTAGCCATTTCCCAACCGCTCTGCTTTCGCCAAAGATTTCCTTCCGATCAAGAGATGAGCGAGGACGATGATGCTCCACCCGAGGAATAAGCTCTTCAGGGAAGTCCTCTATTTTATTTTGACTTATTTTTCGCATGAGGACATTGCTCTAGATTAGTTTGGGGGTAGTTGATTTTTATTTCTAAGTTTTAGTTTGTGGATTTGGTTTGTGATTGTTAGTTTAATGTTGCATTTAGGATTGCATGTTAATTCCAGCGTTTGATAGTATGTATATTTGGGGGCCAATGATGAAAGTAGAATTGCATGAACAAGTCTAGTAAGGATTGTTGAGTCAGTGATATGATTTTCTTGACATGAATTGAATCTTTATCTGTTTGACACTGATATTATAGGAAAGCACTTTGAAAAACGACCATGTTGGCTATGATAGTTTAAATGGGTAGATAATAAAGTTCTAAAGGATGATTGCTAGTGAAATGAAAGGACAATTTGAATAGCTAGAGAAGACTGAATTTATTCATAAACTCGAGTTTGGGGGAAAAATATTTGGAATATATAAGCTAAAAAAAAAGAGAAAAACAAAAAGAAGGTATACAGGGTGACTAGTCTTGTTTCGGGGCCTTTGTTACTTGAACAAGTACACCCGAGGGGATTGTCTTTACACCTAGTGCCCTAAGGTCTTTCATGGTCTGGGAGTCGTTGGTTGAAAGCTCGCTAAGGGGTAACACTGTTAGCCTAATGGGATGAGACATTGCACAGTCATTTATGTATATTTTAAAAAAATGCAAATAAAGCGGGAAAAGTGCAAAAAGCCCCTGTTATAAAAAGAAAAAAAAAGAAAAAAAAAGTAAAGAAAAGAAAAGAAAAGCATAAGTATTCCATTTTGACTCTTGAATTCGGGTAATTGTTTGATTTCAGTTGAAACACGTATATTTGATGAGTTCTCAAGTTTACACTATATGATGCTTACTAAGAAATTTATTATCTTTAATATTTTTGCCTTTCTTGGGTTAGCGTGGTTATTGAACACACACACAATATCAGTAATAACAGATTCAGATTCGTTGATTGTTGGGATATTATTGATCTGCTTTTCATGATGAATTAGAATGTTTTTGTGATTTTTTTGAGGCATATGGATAATCGTGAGCTTTTAAATTGCTGGAATTAAGAACATATAAATAGTTTGCATTTGCACGATGTTTAGTTTTGTTTTGTGATTATATGTTTTGTCGCATGAGGACACGCAACGATTTAAGTTTGAGGGTATTTGATGATTGGGTAATATACCCATGAATTGGATATATTTGGACTTAAATTATTGCATTCTCAAGTTATTTATTGCATTTTTATTGTGTTTATGTCTTGTTTTGCAGATTTGGGAGTTATAGGGGTAATTCTGGGATTTCGAGCTTACAATGGAAAAATGGTAAATAATATGAAGACTAGCATCGGGGCGCTCTAGCTAGTGCAATTCATAAATAAGGGCTACTGGGCCTCAAATTGATGTTGACCGGTCAAAGGCGCGTGTTTGATGGTTTGACTGGATTGACTTTTTGTTTGACTTCTTATGTGGAGCTTATTTGAAGCTTAATTGGATTAGGATTGTGGGAAGCTATAAAAAGAAATTAAGTGCTGAAATTAGGGCTATTATCTATTCATTCATCTATTCAATCATTCATTCATTGGAGGCTACTACATGGATTACTTGAAGACTAAGGATTGGCTACAGAGTTTTCTTCTTCTTCTCCTTATTTTTAATTTGTAATTCTTTAAGGATGATTTGTAAACAATTATTGGTTTTTATTTCCGTTATGAACTAATTCTTTAATTAAGATTTCAATTGAACCTTTTATGGCTATAAATTAGTTATTCAGTTATTCTAATTATTTATGTTGAAGTGAATTGTTTATCATGCCTTGCATCTATTACTTAATTATTTGGCTAATAATTACCTTGTTATTCTAGAAGGAATTGGAAGAGGAATTCTAGGGTTAGAACTGGGTTTGATAACGTGTGACTTATTTATTTGCACAATGAATAATTAGGTTTGTGAATTGAATGGAAATATCTTTTCACCGCATGTAACACATAAGGAATTGGGATTAAAGGAGTTTAATTCACTTATTTTGCATAGGAATATAGCAAGATTAATCTGAATTAAATAGAAGTCAGTTGATCACTTGGAAAAGGACTTTTGGCATTGGAGAATTCCTGTTAACAATTCAGTAGACAGAATAGTTGGGATAATTGGATAATTGATTTATAGTTCATAATTGGGGATATTGAAGTCTTAATCCTTATCTATCGGAAGTCATTCACTCAACTCTTAGTTTATTTATTTACTTATTTTAGAATAATATCTTTAATTGTTTAATTTAGTTTTAATATTTCAAAAAATCATAATTTATCATTGTTTGAATAAAATTAGATTGATATAGTGCTAGTAGTTGGAATTTATTAATTAGAATTCTCAATGGGAACGATACTCTATTTTATCACTTTATTACTTGTTGACCGTGTATACTTGCACGTATGCTTTGATTGCAAAATCAACCAACATGAATCAATAATTAATTATTCACAAATAATATTACAGAATCACATTTATGAAAACCAGTAGCTCCTCAGAAAGAGGGGCTTTCCAATAAGAATTTCTCCTCATCGGGCGCCAAGCAATTAGGTGACCAAACCTCTCCTCGATGTAACTTTCTAGACATTGCCAATAATTCTATCTAATAATATTATTCAAATAATATGAATTATTGATCCGATAATGGGAAATATTGTGTAAGCGTTGACACTTATTGAAACAACAATAATATAAAATATCAACGCAGCAATTATTGAATCAATAAAATAAAATATTGAACAGTAATTACTGTAATAATTATTGAGTAGTGCCTTCTTACGTAAGGATCAATAATTCATCAATACTGTGCATCCACGCGTATTACTGTATTTTAACCACCGGGTATTCCAACAGTGTTAACGGTAACAACTACGCCGTTATTTATAAAAACTCAAACTTGTCGTTTTCTTCATCCGACAATTATTACATTATGGGGCCCAAATGATCGCTACTGCCGCATTTAATATTCCCCGACAACAAGAATATTCCACGACCAAATGAATATTCCCTGACAACAATGATTATTTTATAACCACTTGCATATTTTGCAAAATTTGCACATTTCACCCGTAACCAGAGAATTATATCAAATTAATACCTTATTATTCACAATAATAGTTAGAGGAAATTCAATTTTATTTATAATAAGTTGGGGTCTTACAACCTCCCCTCCTTATGAAATTTCGTCCTCGAAATTGACATACGTACCTGGTGTTTCGAAAAGGAGAGGATACCTCACTTTCATTTCTGATTCCAACTCCCAGGTCATTTCTTCAATAGCATGGTTTTTCCATAAAACCTTAACTTGTGGTATAACCTTGGTGCGTAGGACATGCTCTTTCCTATCCAAGATCTTAACAGTACTTCTTACGTCGTTAAATCTTCTACTATCTCGTCTGGTTCTAACGCAATAATATGGTTCGGGTCTTTCACATATTTACGAAGCATGGATATGTGGAAAACATTATGAACACGAGACATACTTGGAGGTAATGTGAGTCTATAGGCCACATTTCCTATTCGGTCAAGAATCTCAAATGGACCAACAAATCGTGGATTGAGCTTTCCTCTCTTTCCAAATCTTGTAACTCCCTTCCATGGAGCAACACGTAACAATACATGATCTCCAATATTAAACTCCACGGTCCTTTCTATGAAGATCAGCATAACTCTTTTGTCGATCTTCTGAGGTTTGAATACGTTGTCGAATCATTTGGATCTTTTCTGTAGTCATGTGTACTAATTCTGGTCCCAACAACATTGTTTCTCCCACCTCATCCCAGTATACTGGAGAACGACACTTTCGTCCATACAACACCTCAAATGGAGTCATGCCTATACTTGCTTGATAACTGTTGTTGTAGGAGAATTCGACCAGTGGCAAGTACTTATCCCAACTTCCTTTAAAATCTAGGACACAAAGTCTTAATAGATCTTCAAGGGTTTGAATAGTCCTCTCTGATTGTCCGTCCGTTTGAGGATGGTATGCCGAACTGAATCGTAAATCCGTACCCATATCTTTCTGTAAGCTAACCCAAAATCGTGAAGTGAATCTTGGGTCACGATCCAAAACTATGGATACTGGCATGCCATGCAATCTCACAATCTCATTCACGTATATACTAGCAAGACGTTCAAGGGAATAAATCTCATGTATCGGCAAGAAATGGGCAGACTTGGTTAATCTATCAACAATAACCCAAATAACATCTATGCCTTGAGAAGCTTTGGGAAGACCTGTAACGAAATCCATAGTAATGTGTTCCCACTTCCATTTCAGAATCTCAAGTGGTTGTAATGGACCCTTTGGCACTTGATGCTCCGCCTTTACACGTTGACAAGTTAAACACCTCGAGATAAACTCCGCGATCTCTCTCTTCATATTATTCCACCAAAATGTATGTCGAATATCATGATACATTTTGGTACTCCCAAGATGGATTGCAAACGGTGTGTTGTGTGCCTCCATCATGATTCTATACTTCAAGTCAAAATCGTTAGGAACACAAAGTCTGGAGTTAAATCTAAGTATTCCTTCTTCATCGATTCTTGCTTCTGGAATATCACCTTCTTGCACTTTCTTCTTCATAGGCATCAGCTCCATGTCCGTAGCTTGAGCAGCTTTAACTTTATCGATTAAAGTCGATTCTACTCGTATATTCGCCATCATCATGTGGGCCCCTGGAGTCTTTAATTCTACCTCCATCCTTTGCAAGTTATACAGAATGGGCCTTTGTATTGACAATATCGCACTCGTACTCGCATATGATCTTCTACTCAATGCGTCAGCTACTACGTTTGCTTTTCCAGGATGATATTGAATAGTGTGATCATAATCTTTCAATAGTTCAAGCCAACGTTGTTGCCGCATGTTGAGTTCTTTTTGGGTGAAGAAATATTTGAGGCTTTTATAGTCCGTATAAATCTTCACTTTCTCCCCATACAAGTAGTGTTTCCAAATTTTCAACGCGAATACGACTGCTGCCAACTCTAGATCATGAGTAGGATAATTCCTCTCATATTCTTTGAGTTGTCGTGAGGCATAGGCTATGACTTTCCCATGTTGCATGAGAACACATCCTAACCCTTTGCTTGAAGCATCATTTGTAGATAACAAATCCATCCGAACCGGATGGTATTGTCAAAAGCAGTCTGCGAAATGTCTTCTCTTGAGTTCTTGAAAACTCTTCTCGCAATCCTCGCTCCAACCGAATTTTATATCTTTACGAGTTAGCTAAGTTAATCTGAGATGCGATTCGAGAAAATCCTTCCACGAATCTCTCGATAATAACCGCTAAGCCCGTAAAGCTACGTGCATTTCGGCCACCGACTTTGGTTGCTCCCAACTTTGTATGGCTTCAATCTTCGCTTGAATTGACGATACTCCATGTTTTGACATCACGTGTCCAAGGAATACTACTTCCTCAAGCCAGAACTCGCATTTTTTCAACTTGGCATACAACTTGTTATCACGAAGCCTTTGCAGTACCAGCTTCAAATGGTGCTCATGATCTTCACAGCTTTTGGAATAAATGAGGATGTCATCAATAAAGACAACAACGAACTGATCCAAGTATTCTTTAAACACACGGTTCATCATATCCATGAAAGCAGTAGGAGCATTAGTCAATCCAAAAGACATGACTAAGAATTCATAATGCCCGTACCGAGTTCTGAAGGCACTCTTTGGAATATCCTCAGTTTTAATCTTCAACTGATGATATCCAGAACGAAGATCGATCTTTGAAAAGAATTTTGCTCCTTGCAACTGGTCAAACAGGTCATCAATGCGAGGTAGCGAATACCAATTCTTGATAGTGACATTGTTCAACTCTCGGTAGTCAATACAAAGTTGCATACTCGCGTCTTTCTTCTTTACGAATAACACAGGAGCATCCCAAGGAGATGTACCAGGATGAATAAAACCGATGTCCAACAACTCCTGAAGTTCAATAGGAGCCATTCGATATGGGGTTTTAGAAATGGGCTTTATACCAGGTTCAAGGTCAATAAAGAATTCAACTTCACGTTCTGGGGGTAGACCGGGAAGTTCTTCAGGAAATTCACTAATAATTGAAATAGTATTCAAATCTGACTTGTCTTTGCTCAAATCTATAACATGGGCTAAGAAAGCTTGACATCCATTTTTCAATAAATGAATAGCTTTATGGCTTGATATGATAGTGACTAATTTTAGTGGTTTAGTTGTTTGAATTCGTATGATAGGTTGGTTAGGAATATGAAAACTAACAACCTTACGAAAATAATCAATTTCGAATGATGAGTGGTTAACCAATCAATTCCTAAAATCACATCAAAAGCAAGTATCTTTAAAGAGATAAGATCAACAGGTAATGTGATAGTGCCAACTTGGATTATGCAAGATTTATAAACTGTAGATGTAACGAAGGTTTCACCCAACGGAGTTTCAATGATAAGTCAAAGTCCAATTTCTCCCGAGTCAAGTTTAAACGTTGAGCACGAAAGGGGAGAGATAAAAGAATGGGTAGAACCAATTATTCAATAAGGTATAAACTTCACAAGAGTTTATGATTAGCTTACCCGTGATCACCTCGTTTGGGTTCCTCGCGTTTTGGGCAGTCACGATAAATGCCCTTCCAGGAACCACCGACTTTAACTTGTCCAGGACAACCTTTGGAGTCACCATCCCTGTTGAACTTGGTTTCGAAACTAGACAATCTCTAGCTATATGACCTTCCTTTCCACAGATTTATAACACACCTTGGATTGTTGTGGGCGCTTTGGGCGATGTGTCCCTTTCCCGCATTTGTAACATACGACCGGTGGTCGTTCTCCTCCCCTAGAAACAATTGATGTTGTTGCTGACGTCTTTACGCTATCATTGTTGTACCTTCTCCTTTTGAAATCTCCTCCCGACTCGCTCCTTCTATTATCACGGCCACGATTACCACCAGAGTGGTTACCGCTTTTGTCCGAATGCTTTCCTTTCCTCTAGTTGTCATTGCTCCGATGACCGCTGCCATCGGTATGACCCTGGTTATGTTCCCTCGGTTGAACATACTCATTATCTCGCTCTAATAATTGAGCTCTGTTTACAACATCTGAATATAAAGAAAATTTATGAGAGATAAGATATTGTCGAATCTCGGGCTTTAGACCTCTCAGAAACATCCTCGTCATTTGTTCCTCATTTTCGACCAAATGAGGTGCAAACCTGGATAACTCTGCAAAACTTACGCCTCGTCTTTGGGACACCGCCATGTTATTTTGTTCGATCGATAAACTCCACCTCCTTCATATATATTTAATACTTTCAGGAAACTACTTGTCATTGAATAGTTTCTGAAATGTTTCCCAAGACATGCTGAGTGAGGCTGGCTGGGTACGCTTCACGGACTCCCACCAGTAGCCTGCCTCACCGCGGAACATGAAGGTGGCGAATGGAACCTTCTGTTCCTCTGTGCATCCCAAGACATCGAATATCTTGGTAATTTGCTTGACCCACATTTCCGCCATGATCGGATCCAGCTTTCCCTTAAATTCTGGTGGTCCCAACTCTTTTAACTGCTTGGCTGTGACAAGCCGCGCATTGCTAGTATTTCCACCCGTATTTTGTGCACGAGTCTCCCTCGTCTGGTTTTGCATGAATTGCAAAAAGCTTCTAAACATCCCATCATTCATCATTTGTTCGATAACGTTGTTTACAGGAGGATTATTGCCTTCTTGTTGCATGTTCCCCTAGGTAGTAATCAAAGGTGTCTCCACGGTCTGATTCACTCCATTATTAACGTTCTCAGCTGCCATTCTTAAATACTGCCATAAAACAAGGGTTAATAGTCATGCAACATATTATCCCTATACTCTGACCGACCAAATAAATACCAAATAAACTTAGTCAGGTCATACTAGCGAAGGAATTCCCCGTCTCTCCCCTCCTAGTTCTTGTCTCACATCTCAGCCAGGGATCATATCCTTA
This sequence comes from Panax quinquefolius, assembly GCA_020205615.1. Taxonomy (NCBI): domain Eukaryota; kingdom Viridiplantae; phylum Streptophyta; class Magnoliopsida; order Apiales; family Araliaceae; genus Panax; species Panax quinquefolius. The sequence goes on from CM035170.1 coordinate 51,563,183, forward strand.
ACCTCTAATACCAACTGTGACGCCCCCAAAATAGGTACACAACACCCATTCTGAGTCGCCAAATACATGGTACAGAAAGCAAACTACAACTTCAATAATACAATTATCGTGAAAAATACGACAACACATAATGTGAGTTTAAATACAAATATTGTCTTCTAGATAATATCCACACTTAAATAAGTCCTCATTACATTTATTCAAACACTATTTTATAGAAATAGTGAGAACTGCTAAAACATCTTTCTAGAACCATCACTCCGTACCCCGACTAGTTCCTGCTATGTTCTCACCTCCTGAGAAAAATGGAACAAAAAGGAAAAGGGTGAGCTCAACTAGCCCAGTAAAGAATATTATGACTAAGATAATATACAACAAATTATCGTTAGTCTTCAACAGGGAAAAATCTGATAAAAATATAATAGACAACAAGTTTTAGATCAACAACTGCAGCGGAAATAGCAATCCATTAGAAGAGTCAAGTAGAGAATGAGTTCTACTATCTTCTAAGATTTAAAAGTTCGTCATCAATTTTGTCCCTGTAACAACAATCAATATACATCTTTAATTAATAGTCATCTTTGCACTACAGGCCAAATATATTCATTTGTATCACTAGTTGGTCATGTTCATCTCAACACCTGTTCATCTTCGCACTACGGGCCAAAGATATTCATCAGTTAATCATTCATCTTTGCACTACAGGTCAAAGATATTTAGTAATATCATCATTTAGGACTGAGGATGATGAAAAATATTTTAAAGAAAACGAATCCAGTGTGACAGAAGGACAAATAGTAAGGATTCGTATAACTATTTATCCAAGATCAATAATACTCCATAATAACCAATTTTGAAGAAAATTCAAGAATAAAGATCAAAACATGGATACAATCAAAGATTGTAACCATAATAGACATCTTGGACAAAAAGAAGAAAATTTCATTTTTCGGTGAATAGTGCCGTATTCATGAATAGTATCGTATACGTAAATAGTGTCGTATACATGAATAGTAACCCTGATACAAAAATTTCCAAATTTGATAAAAAGTTCATACCAACATTTCGGTATAATGATATTGAAGAAAATATCATTTTAAGAAGAATATAACACCCCTTACCTCAAAATATCAGTACTTCTGATCGAAATATCGGTATAAGTCTGAAGAAAACTTGCACTGATGAATAGAAACTCACAAAGTATCTAAATACTCACAAAATACACTCAATAATCTAGAGAGAGAAAGAGAGAAAACTTATTTCTGGTGTGATTTTCAAATCTAACTTAGCCCTCTATTTATAGGAAAATGTTAGCACGCCGAAGCAGACTTAACCTGCAACCTGATGGCTTTACCTGCTACTATTCCCACCCACCACATTTGAATAAAAATCTCAGCACATTTCTTCACTAACCAAGAGTGGGGCCCACCAATTCTAGAATTTTCCACCAAAATGATTTATAACCTGATTTCCGAATCAGCCACCTCTTAAAATTCATAACAAATCATACGCTCACTTTTAACGGTTTAAAATTTGTGGACATATACTCAACTTATATATGTATAACATATCCAAAAATTACAACAATCCAACGGTCGGATTAAAAATTATAACTCATGCAATATAACTCAAAAACACTGGTTTAATTTTTTAATACCTTCATTCCGACAAAAATACTGATAAAACACCTCAACATTAACTCTTTCATTTTTAACCACAATAAATATATCCAACATTTATATCCACATAAAATAAATATTTCCTTATCATATGAATCTATAATTAATTATTCACAAATAATATTACCGAATCACATTTATGACAACCAGGCCGTTCCGAAGAAAGAGGGGGCTTTCCAATAAGAATTTCTCCTTACTGACGCGCAATTAGGTGACCAAACCTCTCCTTGACAGAACTTTCTAGACATTGTCAATAATGTTATTTAATAATATTATTCAAATAATATGAATTATTGATCTGATAATGAGAAATACTGTGCGATGACAATTATTGAAACAACAATAATATAAAATATCAACGCAAAGAATTATTGAATCAATAAAATAAAATATTGAATAAAGAAACTCTGTAACAATTATTGAGTAGTGCCTTCTTACGTAAGGAATAATAATTCATCAATACAAAGATTGCATCCACAGACATCGTATTTTAACCATCGGGTATTCCAACGATTAGCATTAGCGGTAACAACTTCTGCCAGTTATTTATAAAAACTCAAACTTGTTGTTTTCTTCATCCGATAATTATTACATTATGGGGCCCATGAAATGATCGCTCAAAATTGCATTTAATATTCTCCGACAACAAGAATATTCCACGACCAAATGAATATTCCCCGACAACAATGATTATTTTATAGCCACTTGGATATTTTGCAAAATTTGCACATTTCACCCATAACTAGAGAATTATATCAAATTAATACCTTATTATTCACAATAATAGTTAGAGGAAATTTGATTTTATTTATAATAAGTTGGGGTCTTACAACGACTATATGCGTTACTTTCGGAACCATAGTCTCCGATAAAATATCCACTTTATAGGGTTGTTCACCTCAGCCTGTTAACATCTGAATCCGCCTAAAAATAATTTGGTGTGGCCTAACTTATCAAGAACTCTTAAAGTTCATAAACATCTTTCAATATTCGTCTAGTTGAATCAATTAACATAGACTTTTAGCAACAATTCAGACATCAATCAAAATATATATATATATATATATATATATATATATATATATGTTAGACCCCAAATTATTAATAAATGAAATTTATTTTTCCCTATTTATTATTTTGAAATAGTAAGGGTTGATTTGATTAATGTGGATAGTTATGGGTAAAATATGCAAATATTTCGAATAAGCAAGTGGTTATAAAATATTCATTATCGTTGAGAATATTCGTTTTTGTCGTGGAATATTCGTCTCGCTTATCGGGGAATATTCGCATTTACGGCCAGATTTTTGTGGGCCCCATAACGGAAAGCGATTGGATGAAGAAAACGACAAATATAAGTTGTTTATAAATAACACGTAGTTGTTACCAATAATCTTCGTTGAAATACCCTAAGGTTAAAAACACACTAATACGCCGTTGTTGAACAAGAAGACACGTATTGTACCAATTATTGATTCTTACGTAAGAAGGCACTACTCAATAATTGTTACAGATAATTATCGCTCAAAGATTTTATTTTATTGATTCAATAATTGTTGCATTGATATTTTATATTGTCATTGTTTCAATAATTGTCATTACACATATTTTTTTTTTATCGAAGCAATAATTCATATTATCTCAATAATATTATTAGATAACATTATTGGCAATGTCTAGAAAGTTCTGCATCAAGGAGAGGTTTGGTCACCTAATTGCTTGAAGAAGAAATTCTTATCGAAAGCCCCTCTTTCTTAGAACCGCACGGTCATGTCAATATTGTGATTCTCAGTAATATTATTTGTGAATAATTAATTATTGATTCATATGATGAGGAAAATATTGATTTTATGTGGATATAGATGGAGAAAAATTTTTAAATGACAATTGTTGAAAATTAATATTTTATCTTTTTTTGATAAAATAATTCATTTAAAAATATTATTTTAATAATATATTAACGGTGATATTTTTATAATGAATGTGGGATATATGAGTATATGAGGAGGAAGAGTATTTTTGTGGCATTAAATGATTAACACATGTTTTGTGTGTCGGTGGACCCCATTTATTGACTGAAATTTGATTATAGCTTGTAAAATCGCCCGTTTGTGGATTTCAGTCAATTTTTGTTTGGAATTTGGAAAAACTTTCTTTTGCAAAGTTGTAGAGAATTGAATTTCCTATAAAAAGTCGCGAGATTCGAATTTTCTGATAAAAGAGCTATTTATTATGAATTATTGAAGTTTGAGTTCAAATAATTGATTTTGGGAGTTTTAATTAATTATTTTGAGAAAAACGTTTTTGGTGAGTTTGTGAACCTCATTTAACATGTGCTATGGCTGAAATCAGATTTCAAAGGTGGGCTAAGGAATTTTGTTTATAAATAATATTATTATATTCAATTTTCTGCTTTGGTGTTCTAAGCATTTTCCTATAAATAGGGAGCTTAGGTTAGAATTGAAAATCACACCAAAACTCAAGTTTTCTCTCTATATTATCGAAATGTATTCTTGTGAGTATACTTTGAGTGTCTTATATACGGTGTAAGTTCAAGTCATAGCCTATATCTCGATGTTTCAACTAAAGTACTCTTGTCTTTCGAGGTAAGGGATGTTATTTTATTCGAAAATGATATTATTTCTTCAATATCATTATCTTAAAATATTGGTTGGAATTTTTATCAAATTTGGAACTTTTTCATGTCGGGGTTACTATTCACGAGTTACTATTCATGAGTTACTATTCATGAGTTACTATTCACGAGTACTATTCATGAAGCGTGAAGATGTTTTTTGTGGAATTTCTATCTTTTGGTGTCGGAGTTACTATTCATGTATACGGCACTATTCACGAATACGACACTATTCACCGAAAAATGAAAATTTTTCTTTTTGTCTAAAATATCTATTCTGGATACTAGCTTTGATTGTATCCATGTTTTGATCATTCTTGAATTTTACACCACTTTGATTATTTTGAGGTATTGTTGGACATGGATAAAACAAAGTACGAATCCTTAATCCTTAATCCTTGTCATTTTGTTTCACTTTGGATTCGTTTCTTTAAAATATTTTCATCATCCTCGGTCTTAAATGATGATATTATTGAATATCTTTGGCTCGTAGTCAAAAGATGAGCAGTGTTGAGATGAACATGGTAGATCGATTAATATCTTTGGCCCGTGAGTGCAAAGATGAACAGTGTTTAGATGAACATGACCAATCGGTGAATATCTTTGGCTGTAGTGCAAAGATGAATATTTGATTTGAGATGAATATTGATTGATGTTACTAGGATAAAATATTGATGATGGACCGTTAAATTCATAGATTATAGTAGATTTCATTCTCTACGTAACTCTTACATGAATTATTATTTCCGCTTCGAATATTGATCCGAAACTTGTTGTCTATTATATTCTATCGATTTTTCCCTTGAAGACTAACGATAATTTGTTGTACATTATCTTAGTCATAACATTCTTCTTTCTGGCTAGTTGAGCTCACCCTTTTCCTTGTTGTTCCATTTTTCTTCTCGTAGCGAGATTATAGCAGGAACTAGTCGGGGTATGGAATGAAGGTTCTAGAGAGAGTTGTTTAGTAGTCCTCATCATTTTTGTAAAATAATGTATCAATAATTATGATGGGGATTTATTTGCGTGTGGATATTGTCTAGATGGCAATATCTCGTATTTAAACTCACAGCTTTATATGTTGTAATAATAAAGTTGTAGTTATTTCGTACCATGCATTTGGCGACTCGTAATGGGTTGGATGGAATGGACCTATTTTGGGGGCGCCACGGTTGGTATCGTAGCTTAGGGATATGATCTTTGGCGGAGATCGTGAATAGAACTAGGGGGAGAGACGAGTAAATCCTTCGCTAGTGTGTCCTACCTAAGCTTATTTGTTAGTTGGTCAAGATATAGGATATTATGTGATATATTGATTTCCTTAATTAACCCTTATTTTATGACAAGATTTTGAGAATGTAGGCCGAGAATATTAATGATGGAGTAAATGAGGCCGTGGAGATGCTCAGATTTACCAACGAGGAGAACATGCAACAGTCGACAATGTACCTCCGGTGAACAACACCAATCGAAAGCGATGATGAACGAGGGGATGTTTAGAAGCTTTTTGCGATTCATGCAAAAATCGACGAGGAGACTCGTGTTCAAAATACGAGGAAATGATAGCAATTCACGGGTGGTCACAAATGCAAGCGATTCAAAGAGTTGGGACCACCGAATTCTAGGGAAAGCCGGATCCGATTAAGGCGTAGACGTGGGTCAAACAAATTATCAAGATATTCGATGTCTTGGGATGCACTGAGGAAAAGTAAAGTTCCATTCGCTACTTTTATGTTCCGAACGAAGCAGATTCATCGTGGGAATCATGAAGCGTACCCCATCCAACCGCACTCGGCATGTCATGGGAGACATTTGAAGCGATTCAATGACAAGTACTTCCTCGAAAGTATTCGTCATATGAAGGAAGTGGAGTTTATTAGGCGAGCGAATAACATGACGGTGTCCCAAAGACGAGGCGAAGTTCATGGAGTTATCCAGTTTTGACCTCATTTGGTGGAGAATGAGGAACGATGACGCGGATGTTTCGAGAGGTTTGAAACCCGACATACGTCGATATCTCATTTCTCATAAATTTTCTCTCTATTCGATGATGTTGTCAATGGCTCGATTGTTAGAGCGAGATAACGAGTACGTTCAACCGAGGGACCATAACCGAGGATCATATCAAGATAGCGATCATCAAAATAACGATAACCAACGGAGAAAGAAGAATACGGACAAAAGGCGGTAACCACTCTAGTGGTAATCGTGGCCATGAAAATAAAAGAAGCGAGTCGGGAGGAGATTATAAAAGAGGAGATTCAACAACGACCATGTGAAGATGAAGATGTCGCCGCCGAAGGCCCGGGTCCAAGGAGGAGAAAGACCACCGGTCGTATTTACAAATCTTGGGAAAGAGGGACATATCACCAAACCGCCCACAGTTTTAAGGTATGCTATAATTGTGGAAAAGAACGACATATCGCTCGAGATTATGCGATATCAAAACCAGATCCAATGGGAATGGTGACTCAAAAGGATGTCCCAGAAAAGTCAAAGTCAACGATTCCTGGAAGAGCGTTTGTCGTGACCGGTCAAAATGCGAGGAACCCGAACGAAGTTAACACGGGTTAGTTAATTATAAATTCTTGCGAAGTTTATACCTTACTAGATACCGGTTCTACCCATTCTTTTATCTCTCTTGCTTGCGCTCAATGTTTGAACTTGACTATGGAGAAATTAGACTTTGACCTATTTATGGAGACTCCATTAGGAGAAACTTTCATTACATCCGTTGTTTAGAAATCTTGTTTGATCCAAGTTGGCACCATCACATTACCTGTTGACCTTATTTATTTAAAGATACTTGCTTTTGATGTGATTTTAGGGATTGATTGGTTAACTACTCATCATGCCAAATTGATTACTTTTGTAAGGTTGTTAGTTTTCATATTCCTAAGCAACTTTGTTATTCAATTCAAGCAATCAAACCATTGTAGTCAAACATTTTCATATCAAGCCATGAAGTCATTCGTTTATTATGGATGTCAAGTTTTCTTAGTCCATGTTATGGATTTGAATAAAGACACGTCGATTTGAATAATATTCTTGTTGTTATTGTTTTTCCCGACGTATTTCTGAAGAATTTCTTGGTTTACTCCCAAAGCCCGATATTAAATTTTGTTTCGAATTTGAACCCCGTACAAAACTCATTTCTAAAATCTCATATCGAATGGCTCTATTGAACTTGAGAGTTAAAAATTCAACTATAGATTTTGGTACTGAGCCTTTATCCGGTGACTTCCTTTGTGGAATGCACCGGCCGACTCTCTCTGTAGGGACACCATATTAGATGCGATAGTAAACGCGATAGGTGTCATTGTAACATGCAATCCAAGGTTGGGATATGAGTCACGATTGAGAACAACCTAAGCTCAAATCGAAATACGTAGCTTTCTGGCTTAGTTGGTTATTATCGGAGATTCGTTGAAGGATATTCTCGAATCGCTATTCCATTAACGCAAATTGACTCGTAGAGATACAAAATTCAAATGGAGCAAGGAATGTGGGAAGAGCTTGAAGAACTCAAGAGGAGACTCATTTCAAAGACATGTTACGACCATGCCATCCTGGAAAAAGCGAACGTGGTAGGCGACGTGTTGAGTAGAAGATCGTGATACAAGTACGAGTACGATATTGTCAAAGACTCATTTCAGTATAATTTACAAATAATAGAGATGGAGATGAAAACTCTAGGTACCCACGTGATGATATCTGAGTATAATCGACTTTAATCGATAAAGTTAAAAGTTATTCAAGCTACACACCGGAGCCGATGAATTTGAAGAAGGAGGTGCAAGAAGTTGTTATTTCAAAAGCGAGAATCGGTGAGGTGAGGAAAGCTCAAACCTTCGATTTATTAATCCTTTTAAAATTCTCGATCGAATAGGAACCGTGGCCTATAGACTCATTTTACCGCCAAGTATGACGCGCGTGTTCATAACGTTTTTCACGTATCGATGTTACGTAAATAAGTGGGACGAATTCAACTACGTCGTTGAGTTAGAACCGGACGAGATAGCCAAGACTTAACGTGCGAGGAGGTACTGTCAAGATCTTGTAGAGGAAAGAACATGTCCTATGTACTGAGAGGTTATACCACAAGTTAAAGTTTTGTGGAGAAACCATGCTATTGAGGAAATGACACGGGAGTTGGAAATGTAAATGAAAGCGAGGTATTCTCATCTTTTCAAACACACACCAGGTATGTACGTCAATTTCGAGGATGAAATTTCATAAGGAGGGGAGGTTGTAAGACCCCAAATTATTAATAAATAAAATTTATTTTTCTCTATTTATTATTTTGAAATAGTAAGGGTTGATTTGATTAATGTGGATAGTTATGGGTAAAATATGCAAATATTTTGAATAAGCAAGTGGTTATAAAATATTCATTATCGTCGGGGAATATTCGTTTGGTCGTGGAATATTCGTACTATCGGGGAATATTCGTACGACGACGCAGTCTTTTGTGAGCCCCATAACGGAAAGCGATTGGATGAAGAAAACGATAAATATAAGTTGTTTATAAATAACGGCATAGTTATTTACCGATTAATCTTTGTTGAAATACCCGGTTAAAACACACTAATACGCGTTTGTTGAACAAGAAGCATACGATATTGCACCAATTATTGATTCTTACGCAAAGAAGGCACTACTCAATAATTGTTACGATAATTCTTGCTTAGTATTTTATTTTATTGATTCAATAATTGTTGCGTTGATATTTTATATTCTTTGTTGTTTCAATAATTGTCATTACACGTATTTTTATTATCGAAGCAATAATTCATATTATCTGAATAATATTATTAGATAACATTATTGGCAATGTCTAGAAAGTTACGTCTAAGGAGAGGTTTGGTCACCTAATTGCGGCCAAGTAAAGAAGAAATTCCTATTGAAAGCCCTCTTTCTTGGGAACCTGCTCGTTATCAATATTGTGATTCTGTAATATTATTTGTGAATAATTAATTATTGATTCATATGATGAGGAAAATATTGATTTTATGTGGATATAGATGGAGAAAAATTTTTAAATGACAATTGTTGAAAATTAATATTTTATCTTTTTCTGATAAAATAATTCATTTAAATATATTATTTTAATAATATATTAACGGTGATATTTTTATAATGAATGTGGGATATATGAGTATATGAGAAGGAAGAGTATTTTTGTGGCATTAAATGATTAACACATGTTTTGTGTGTCGGTGGACCCCATTTATTGACTGAAATTTGATCATAGCCTGTAAAATCGCCCGTTTGTGGATTTCGGTCAATTTCTGTTTGGAATTTGGAAAAACTTTCTTCTGTAAAGTTGTAGAGAATTGAATTTCCTATAAAAAGACGCGAGATTTGAATTTTCTGATAAAAGGACTATTTATTATGAATTATTGAAGTTTCAGAGTTCCGAAATAATTGATTTTTGGGAGTTTTAATTAATTATTTTGAGAAAAACGTTTTTGGTGAGTTTGTGAACCTCATTTAACATGTGCTATGGCTGAAATCAGATTTCAAAGGTGGGCTAAGGAATTTTGTTTATAAATAATATTATTATATTCAATTTTACTCGCTTTGGTGTTCTAAGCATTTTCCTATAAATAGGGAGCTTAGGTTAGAATTGAAAATCACACCAAAAAGCAAGTTTTCTCTCTCTATATTATCGGCGTATTCTTGTGAGTATACTTTGAGTGTTGATATACTGGTGTTCAAGTCATCATAGCCTATATCCTGTTTCAACTAAAGAAATCTTGCTTTTTTCGAGGTAAGGGTGTTATTTTATTCGAAAATGATATTATTTCTTCAATATCATTATCTTAAAATATTGGTTGGAAATTTTATCAAATTTGGAACTTTTTCATGCTATCGGGTTACTATTCACGAGTTACTATTCATGAGTTACTATTCATGAGTTACTATTCACGAGTACTATTCATGAAGCGTAAAGATGTTTTTTGTGGAATTTCTATCTTTTGGTGTCGGAGTTACTATTCACGTATACGGCACTATTCACGTATATGGCACTATTCACCGAAAAATGAAAATTTTTCTTTTCTTCTAAAATATCTATTCTGGATACTAGCTTTGATTGTATCCATGTTTTGATCATTCTTGAATTTTACACCACTTTGATTATTTTGAGGTATTGTTGGACATGGATAAAACAAAGTACGAATCCTTAATCCTTAATCCTTGTCATTTTGTTTCACTGGATTCGTTTCTTTAAAAATATTTTTCATCATCCTCAGTCTTAAATGATGATATTACTGAATATCTTTGGCCCGTAGTGCAAAGATGAACAGGTGTTGAGATGAACATGACCGACTGATTAATATCTTTGGCCGTGAGTGCAAAAGATGAACAGTGTTTAGATGAACATGACCCAATTGGTGAATATCTTTGGCTTTGAAAGATGAATATTTGATTTGAGATGAATATTGATTGATGTTACTTTGGATAAAATATTGATGATGGAATCGTTAAATTCATAGATTATAGTAGATTTCATTCTCTACGTAACTCTTCTATGAATTATTATTTCATTCATGAATATTGATCCGAAACTTGTTGTCTATTATATTCTATCGATTTTTCCCTGTTGAAGACTAACGATAATTTGTTGTACATTATCTTAGTCATAACATTCTTTACTGGGCTAGTTGAGCTCACCCTTTTCCTTGTTGTTCCATTTTTCTTCTCAGGAAACGAGATTATAGCAGGAACTAGTCGGGGTATGGAATGAAGGTTCTAGAGAGAGTTGTTTAGTAGTCCTCACCATTTTTGTAAAATAATGTATCAATAATTATGATGGGGATTTATTTGCGTGTGGATATTGTCTAGATGACAATATCTGTATTTAAACTCACAGTTTATATGTTGTAATAATAAAGTTGTAGTTATTTCTGTACCATGTATTTGGTGACTCAGAATGGGTTGGATGGAATGGACCTATTTTGGGTGCGTCACATATTACATATATATTTCTAACCAACTAAATTAATATACTTTTCTTAGCTTAAAGAAAACCAAAAAAAAAAATCATTTTTATGATATCATGATACCGTATCATTTTACCAATACGTTGAGGATTCAGTCATTATATGACTTCGTTATTCTACATCATACCATAGTGGGCTAACGATCCTATGATCACATCCAACACCAAGTTCAGTTGTATTGATGACTTCCTCATTTGTCATATCAGCATCGTATTTAGTGATGCTTTAATGACTACGAAAAACAAAAAAATTATATTTTGATATTTTTAAATCATTTTTGTCTTAGCCGAAACAAATAGCTTAGACATACGATAACAGTATTATTTTTTTAAAACTCATTGGTTCAATCTTTTGATCCAATGTTTTTGAAGAAAACAAAAGTGCAAACATATGCATAAAGTCAATAAATTTCAAAATTCTAGCAAAGCTAGAAGATTTAGAATATTTAATTTTCTCCATCAACTTCAATCTTTACTCCATTACTTCATTACTTACTAATTGTTTTTATTTCTAGCACCACTAATGCTCTTATACTAAATATTCTTATATCTCAATTTACAATCTTCCTATACCGCTAGTATTGTTCATCAAACTTACCACACATTGAAAGTTCAGGAACTTACCACAATAATATGAGTTTAGGAACTTATCCTAGCAATATGTTGTCCAAGAACCAATCAGGGATTGTCCATAAGCTTAGGGGCTCTAAAATTTACATATGATTATGAGTGATCAACTTACCATAAGTATGAGTTTTAAGAACTCGCACCTAATTCTAATAATATATAAGTAATCTTAATAGTATCTAACTATCAAATATACAAATGAGAAAATAATCACCCTCTCATCATGCATATATCGATAGTGCGACACCAACATTCCAATGATTATCAATGTGATAAACTGAGCGCAAGCACAAAACCCTCGCCCATACAAAGGTTTGTACAACTCAGCCATCACATGAGTCCTCAATTGAAATCCCACCTAACTCTATTTTACTCGTAACTTACTCTTTACTCGATATATATTTTCCGTATCTCACCATTTATAACTCTTCGTGAGTTTACATTATACTATTTAATAGTACATTCTCTTTATAACATCAAGCTATAATTGTTCAGTCATCATAGACCGTCTACTATTTCAAAACTTAATCTAATCACGTCGTGATCTTATTTTACATTTATTTCCCTTATGATTATTCTCTTAGTAATGATCATTTTGTTTTTATGACCTTCTTTCCTTCCTCTCTAATCATATTATATTATGATTATTTAACTCAGGTGTTCCCTGATTTTTTTACTTTTCAGGTTATTCTTTGAACCCATTTATTCCATTGTAACTTGTTTGTATTCTCTATAACCATCATTAACTAAACTATAGTTGAGTTTATTCTCGTTACTTTAGCATTTCAGCTTATAGACATCGTCTATTTATTATTATTTTCATCTTCTTTAATGGAGTTAGGTAACTCCTTATTCATATTTCTTTTTTTAACTCTTCAAGATTCTTCTTTGAATCTCCTCGTATATATTTTAATCTCTTCTTTATACATTTCCTAAATTTATCTCCTATTGTTAAAACTCTATCTGAGTTTATCCTTTATCATCTTCAACTCTATATGCGTTTATCATTTATCATCTTCACCTTCCTTCCTTAAGGTTATAGCTTAAGGTACTCACGTGCATGCATGACGCCCTCTGATTGCCTCTAAATGCACATCAGTCCCAAAGTTGGCCATTTTGACCCCTGTTCTCGACCTCAAATCGAAAAACTTAAAGAAATAAAGTTGTAGATATATTCTTCCTCATTCTGAATTATCTTGAATCGCCTCAATCGGAGTTCTTATGAAAACGTTATGGCCATTTTACTACAGGATGTCAAAATAGTCACATCTAACACACCATGAGCGCAGCTGCACCCAAATAAGTCTTGGAAATAGCGCAACTCGCCTTAATAGACTTAGAAGCACAAAGCAGTAAATTGCGCCCATTAGCGATACGTAACTTGCGCCACTGCTTTTTTGCGATTTTTTGACCCTTTCTCCTTCTAATCTTCATAACTTAAGTTTTACACATCCAAATTAGTCCGTTTTCGATTCTATGGATTCGTAATTCATAGAAATACAATATACCAAAGAATCAACAATTTAAAAAATATTAACAAACCTAAATCGTGACCCAAAACTCATATTAATACTCTATTTTTCATGTTTTAACATGTTTAGCGAATTCATTCACTACGAATTCGTTTCTTAACCAAATTGATTCATTCAACTTGTGTTATTTTTGTTTCTCAATGTTTTAATATAAACTAAAATCAACTTAAGACTTTATACATAAATTCATTTCCAATTTTAGTCTTAAATAGACTAAAACTTATATATACAACAAAACTCAAATTCTTGCTTCTTAAACATGTTTCCATGAATTTAATTACTGAAAACCAGATTGTAAACAACATACAACAAATTATATACGCTCAAAAACATATATTACATATTCCTTAGCAATTTAATCACCAAAAATCACATTTTTGATGAAAACTCAAGAGAACATAACTAGAGTTGGGGCTAGATTTTTACCTTCTGATTAGCTAGATAACTTGGATAATCTTGTTTCTCCTTTGTTTCCTTCTCCTTCTCTCTCAATTCTCTCTGAACTGTCTTCTTTTGTTAGCTATTTAGAAAAGAACGTATGAGGGAATAAACTGACATAGAAAGTTACCCATGTATAGTCTCAGCGGTTATAAACACATAGATGTCACAAGGACTTGTTTGGCTTACTACTCCTAACATCTTTTAATTTATTTTAATCATTCACTTATTATATGGTACCCTTGTCACACCAAATTTAATTTAATTATTTAATCAATATAAACTTCACTTTATTTAACAAATTATTAACCTTCTAATTTAATTAATCAATTAAATTAGAATATTATCATCACATTAGCGTACTAAAATACCCACAAATTATAAAACTATTTATCATCAATTTATTTAATATCACCATACCTAAATAAATTATTCCATAATGATTTCCATGGAATATTTACTTATTCCATAAATATCTCAACCAAATATTTATTTTATTTGATAAATATTTTAACTATTTCATGAAACTCACAATTGTATTACATTAACATATTACAATTATATGTAATAAATTACTCTCTTATTTTATTAAAAATATATTTACATCAATTCACTATTTAAATTAAGTGAATTACTCACATTATTTATAAAATTAATTCATAATAATTTCCATCGTCACAATAATAATTAAATTATACTTTCTCATAATATAATTTTAACTTAATCAAATTAACTAATATTACTCAGATTAATTTCCTTTTCATAACAATTACATTTAATGTTTTCAATAGTTTAATTAACTATTAAACCTCTTTTTCTCATACATGAATATATAATTCTCTTCACACTAAATAACATATTTCACAATATATAACACATATATACACATACTCAAACTCAAAATATTTTATAATAAGAATTTTATTTATTAAATTCTTATTTAAATAATTTCTAAAAATTTAGGTTGTCACAATAGTACCCCAACATGAAAAGATTAAAATTTTAATAAGAAAGTTCAGACCAATATTCCAATGAAATGATATTAGATGAAGCACAAATTGTGACGTCCCAAAATAGGTATACATCACCCATCTTGAGTCACCAAATACATGGTACAAAATTCAAATACAACTTAATAATACAATTGTCGTGTAAAATACGACAAAACATAAACTGAGAGTTTTAATACGAATATTGTCTTCTAGACATTATTCAACTCAAATGGAGTCCTCAATATATTTATTATCACACTATTTCATATAATAGTGAGTACTACTAATGCTATCATCCGGACTGCATATTCGCTTCCCGACTAGTCTCTTGCCACATTCTCATTTCACAAGAGAACTATGAAAGCAAAAGGGTGAGCTCAACTAGCCCAAAGAAGAAATATTATGACTAAGATAATGCGTAATAATTTATCGTTAGCCTTCAACAAAATGTTAAACCGATAAAATATAACAAACATCAAGTTTAATCTGCGTGGAACAAGCAATCCATTAGAAGAGTCAAGAGAGCATAAAATCTATTATCTTCTATGATTTAAAAAGGTTTTTCATCACTTTTATCGTTGAGACTCAGCTTAATAAATAATCCACATCATCAAATCACCCCTGCACTACGGCCAAGGATATTCTTTAGGATCACGACCACAAATTATCCATGCACTACGGGCCAAGGATATTCGTGTATGCATCAATGGTCATGATCATGCCAACAACTGTCCATCAATGCACTACGGGCCAATGAAGACTTTTACCACATCATTTGTAACATTACGGTCATGATTATACCGAATAATCCCTGGTCATAATCATACCAAGTCCATCTATGCACTACAGGCTACAGATGACATTCAACACAATATAAACATGAGAATGATAAGAATTCAATAAAACAAGTTCATGGATAAATTTTTAAAGATTTATAATTTAATTTATCCATAAATCAATAATGTCCAAATTGTCAACATGATACTGCTTTGTGGAGTAAAATTCAAGAATAATATTATATCAAAAATGATTTGGACCGAAAAGAAATCAATTTTTTTGTTATGAATAGTACCCCGGGTGAATATTAACTGAGTGAATAGTACCCGTGAATAGTAACTTCAGGAATAATAACCCCATGAATAGTTCCCTAACATGAAAAAGTTAAACCTTATCAAGAATGCTCAGAATAATATTTCCATGAAAAGATAATGGATGAAACGCAAATATCAAGGATATTCTACTAATTTCATGGAGTATAGAAGCCAAAACTTTAACAAAACGAGTATAGAATTCGAAATCTGAAATGAAATAATATTACTTACATACTACAGAGTATGGAAGAAAATATTATTTCAAGCGAATATTGAACAAAAATAACACCCCTTACAATTGTTGAACGAAAATAATATTCCAACGAATATTTAACGAAGATAATATTCCTATGAATATTGAACGAAGATAATACTCTTGATGAATATTGAACAAAAATAATATTCATACGAATACGAAAAATAATATCTCTTCAGAATATGAAATAAATAATACCCCTTACCTCAAAAGAATAGTACTTCTAGCTGAATATCGGATATAACGCTGAAAGGAACTTGCACTGTATAGCAACACTTAAAGTATCAAAATACTCATAAGAATACACTCGATAATATAGAGAGAGAAGATTACAGTTTCTGGTGTGATTTTCAATTCTAATCTAAGCACCATATTTTATAGGAAAATGCTTAGAACATCAAAGTAGAAAATTTAATAAAACAATATATTTATAAAACTATTTCACGCCCATCTCTTGAATCTGATTTCAGCTCATTTACCACACATGTGGGGCCCACCAAAATGAAAAACATGTTTTTATCATTTAATGCAACAAAAACAATTCAGACCCAATATTCCAGAACTTCAATAATTCATAATAAATAGCCCTTTTATCAGAAAAATTTGAATTTTATGTCCATTCCATAAGAAATCGAATTCTCTACAACTTTGTAGAAGAATGTTTTCCAAATTCCAAACGAAAAATGACCGAAATTCACATACGGACGATTTTGCAGGCTATAATCTAATTTCAGACAAAAATAGGGTTCACCAACACACAAAATATGTTTTAAACATATTTTATAATAAAATTACTCTTCCTCCTCATTTATTCATATATCACACATTCTTTGTAAAAAATATCATCATTATTATATTATTGTAATATAATAATATATTTTATCAAAAAAGATAAAATATAATTTTTCAATAATTATCACTTTTCTAAAAAATCTTTCATTTATATCCACATAAATAAATATTTTCCTTATCATATAAATCAATAATTAATTATTCATAAATAATATTACAGAATCACAATTATGACAACCAGGTCGTTCCAAGGAAACACGGAGCTTTCCAATAAAGATTTCTCCTTACTGGCGCGCAATTAGGTGATGAAACCTCTCCTTAGACAGAACTTCCTTGGACATTGCCAATAATGCTATCTAATAATATTATTCAAATAATATAAATTATTGATCTGATAATGGGAAATACTATGCAGTGACAATTATTGAAACAACAATAATATAAAATATCAACGTAGCAATTATTGAATCAATAAAATAAAATATTGAACAGTAGTTACTGTAACAATTATTGAGTAGTGCCTTCTTACGTAAGAATCAATAATTGGTGTAATATCGTGTGCTACTATGCAACATCGCGTACTACTGTGTTTTAACCACCAGGTATTCCAACAGTGTTAACGGTAACAATTACGTCGTTATTTATAAAAACACAAACTTGTCGTTTTCTTCATTCGACCATTTTCCGTTATAGGGCCCACAAATGGTTGCGCCATCGTATGAATATTCCCTGATAGAAAGAATATTTCACGACCAAACGAATATTCCCCGACAACATGAATATTTTATAACCACTTTTGTATTTTGAAAAATTTATAAATATTACCCACAACTATAACATTATATCAAATTTACTCCTTAATATTCAAAAAAATATTTTGAGAAAATTAAATCTTTATTCATAAAATTCGGAGTCTCACAAATGATCTTCTTCAAAAGCCAGTCATGTTGTTTAAACTGCCGGAGCCAGACTTTTTTGTTGTAGGATCTGGCGATCCTTTGTTGATATAACTGACCATGGAAGATACCCGCGGTTCGCATTTCGTCTATTAAAGACAATTGGTGATACCTGTCTTGTACCCATTGGTCTTCCTCCAGCTGAGCATCTATCAACATTCTGAGGGACTATATTTCAACTTCTATGGGGAGCATTGCTTCCATCCCATAGGTTAATGCGTAGGGGGTTGCCCCAGTGGAAGTACGTATTGATGTTCTACAGGCTAACAGAGTAAGAGGCAATAAGTAGGGCCAATCTTTGTGGTTGGCGGACATCTTTTGCATGATCTTCTTGATGCTTTTGTTAGCTGCTTCAACAACACCATTCATCTTTGGACGGTAGATGACGGAGTTAAGATGTTTGATGTGGAATTTACTGCATAACTCCTCCATCATCTGGTTGTTGAAGTTCTTAGCATTGTCTGATACAATCACCTCTGGTTGTCCATATCGACAAATGACATTGTTTCTAATGAAAGCAATGATGACTTCTTTGGTAACCATGGGGAAGGAGGCTATTTCTACCTACTTGGTGAAGTAGTCGATCATGGTGAAGATAAATCGATGTCTATTACTGGCTTTAGGCTCAATGGGCCCAATAACGCCCATTCCCCACATTGAGAAGGGCCAAGGTGAACTCATATTATGGAGTTCCTGTAGCGCCCCCAAACCCGGGTATCTTCTAACCCAACAGATGGTGCTATACTGTACAACATTTATACATTCATTCAATTGAAGAGTCTCAAAGAACGAACATAACTTCTATATATTTAAAGTATTATTTACATTTCCCAGGTTCTATACCCATTACAAAGGTTCTTTGTCATAATATCAGTTACATTACAACAATAGACCTATACTATTACAAGACAGCTCAGTAATCTGCCTTAGCTTTTCCCTTATCCTTTTTTGATCCTTCGGGACGTTCAGTCTTAGCTGCATTTATATGGTTCAAGCAAGAGTGAGCATAACTAGCTCAACAAGTATAATAATTTAATAACAACAAGCTTGACACATACAAATCATATATCTTCGATATCTGAACAATAGTTATGAAGTACTATTGATAATTCAAAATAGCACCTCATCTTTTCTTCTAAAATATTTTACAATAACAACAATATTTAGTAAAACATTCACTCCAGTCAGAGACCTCGAGTATGCATTCTTTATTAGAAAAGGACAACCCAGAAGCAAGTCCGTAAGCCCAAAATTACTTACGAGCACTTCTAGGTGATCAGCCTATTGTACTCTATGTTGATCAACACTACATCCATTAAACATATGCACGTTTAAGCATTTGGCAACCTCACTTGCCTGTCGTTTTACCGACAAAACATTTGTTTAACATTTCAGTCTTCTTTTGAAAACCATATCAAGTAGTTGACAAAAGATTGCAACATTTGATAATAAATGAATAGATTACCAATATATCAAGTCTAGCCAAAGGAGTTGGCTTTAACTTCAACATACTTCAATTCATGCGAAAGAATACATGAACTTCAAAAACTTGTTCAGATTGAACTGAGACAAGAGTTAGAATACTTGCCTTTAGCGTCTGCTATGGTATATTAACTTTATGTTCAAGTCTTTCAAGTCTCTACAATACATGATCACATAATGCCTTACATTAGGTCACATATAATCAAGTATGTATATGACTATATCATACCCTTCATTTCAATCTAATTGTGTATTAGATTCAGTTACTATTCGTTCTGGTTTATCATTAACCTTGCATTTATATTCGACTAAGTTATCTCAACCTTTGTACAACATCCTTAAGGTTTAACAAGGTTTAAACAATATTACATTACATTCCTTAAGTTGTGTTTACTTCTAAATCAATTAGTTTTTCTTTCCTTGTACTTAGACACCTTCATTACTATCCTTGTTCTAAGACTGGCGCTGCGGCACCAGCTTTATACTTACATCTCGTGCTGTGGTGCGAGCTTATAGCATCACTATCCCAGACTTGGCGCTGCGGCGCGAGTCCTTACTTAATGGGCCACGCTGCGGTGCCACTCTCAAGAAGATTTTTGTCTTGATATGGCTGAATGCATATCACATATTATACTATGGTTCATGGCTATGGTGAACTCTTGCGATTAGTACTCGACACCATTGTTACATCTTGTACGCGACTCATTTTGCCTTGGGTTGGCGCCGCGGCGCCAACTCTATGCACCAGAAAACAAATTTAGTTTGTGAATTTTGTGAACTTCCCGGACGCATAACTTCTTCGTTATAAGTCCGAATTGGCTCGTTCAAAAGCCTACGGTTCACAAATTATGTAATCTACATGTTCATTCAAGAATTTTATCTATTTGACTTAGTTTGCTAAAAATTCACCTATTGGTTCATTTTTAACGAAAAAGATAAACGTTCATGAACGTTCAACGCTCGTTTCTTCGTTCTAAGTCGGAATCCGGTCATTTTTGAGTCCGCAACTCTTAAATGCCAAATATGACTTGTCTCTATTGGAAAACAATGGTTTCATGATCAAACACAAAATTTGACTTCCATTCTGAGAATTTTACGAATTCGACGTTTATCGTCCAATCGTGCAAATTCCAGCAATTCTTCATTCTTATGATTTGTTCAACATTACAAATGAACTTCATTCATTATGTGAACATCTTAATATACTTAATACAACAACTATATTCATTGTTGGATTTTGACTTATTCTTCATGAGCTTATAACTTGTCAAATTATAAACTACTTAAGATTTGATTATTCATGACTTATGACAATTAAAGTTTCTTAATCATCATACTTTACATGTTTTTCACATATAAATTTACTTATGTATACATGATACATATAATCATATAAGTTCTTAATTCACTTCTCTCATTACAAGATCATATTTTCATACTTAACATTCAAGTTTAACTTATAATAAGTTTATAACTTTTATAAGTTCAAATGACTTATTGCCAACTTATGTGGCTTAAGTTCATTTCTTACTCATTCTTCTTACTTCTTAACATCCATGTTCCTTAATTCCAACTTTTCTTATCCACCTATCATCTTACGTTCCTTAATTTCTCGGAAAATTTTTATTTTCGTTTTGGAAATTCAAACACTTTAATTCATCCACATAGCTCAAATAGTACGACATTCTAACATCAATAGGTTATCCAATGTCAAACCATCTTGATAACACATGGAATATGATTTTATTATTATTTAATTTAATAAAATCATTTTTTAATAAGATCCGAATTTCTCGGTCGTTACATTCTTCCCCCCTTATAAAGATTTTGTCCCCAGAATCTCGTCTTACTTTAATCAAATAGATGAGGAAAATTTTTCTTCATCTTTTCTTCTAATTCCCACGTTGCTTCTTTAGCATCGTGGTTCTTCCATAATACCTTTACTGATGGTATTACCTTGTTCCTCAGAACTTGTTCCTTTCTATCAATGATCTGCATCGGCGACTCTTCATATGTTAAGTCTTTCTCGTTATGAATCGGCTCATACTCGATTACATGCTTATAGTCCAACTTATATGGACATAATATAGATACGTGAAACACGTTATGTATTCGTTCTAGGTCTGGAGGTAATGCTATCACATAAGCTACCTCTCCCACCCGTTTTAACACCTTAAAAGGTCTTATAAACCTTGGACTTAACTTTCCTTTCTTTCCAAAGCGTATCTTTCCTTTCCACGGAGATACCTTTAGAAACACATACGAGCCCACCTCAAACTCTCGACTTAGTTTATGTGAGTCCGCATACTTCTTCTGTCTGTCCTGAGCTGTGATGAGAGGCGTCCGAATTAATTTTATCACATCCGCTATCTGCTGTACCAATTCTGGTCCTAGCATCCTGTGTTCTCCCACCTCATCCCAACATAATGGTGTTCTGCATTTTCTTCCATACAAAGCTTCATACGGCGGCATGGCTATGCTTGCATGATAACTACTGTTATATGCAAACTCTACTAGTGGTAGGTGATCATCCCAACTACCCTTGAAATCTATGACGCACGACCTCAACATGTCTTCAAGTGTTTGAATTGTTCTCTCGCTCTGCCCATCGGTTTGTGGATGATAAGTTGTGATTAACCTCAGTTGCGTTCCCAACTGTTCTTGCAAACTCTTCCAAAAGTTTGATGTGAATCGTGGATCACGATCTGACACAATCGATACCGGTACTCCATGTCTGGAAATGATTTCCTTAACATAAAGTTTAGCTAACTGGTCAAAATTATACTTGACCCTAATTGGCAAAAAGTGAGCTGACTTCGTCAACCGGACCACTATTACCCAAATCGAATCGTACCCTTTATGCGTCGTCGGAAGTCCCACCACGAAGTCCATCGTGATATGCTCCCACTTCCATTCTGGAATCTCCAATGACTGTAATAAGCCACTGGGTCGTTGATGTTCGACCTTAACTTTTTGGCAAGTTAAGCACCTACTCACATACTCTGCTATTTCTCTCTTCATGTTTGGCCACCAAAAACTCTGTCGAAGGTCTTGATACATCTTAGTGCTACTAGGATGTATTGAGTACCTCGAACTTTGAGCTTCTTGTAACACTTGCTCCTTTAATTCTGTCTCATTCAGAACCCAAATTCTTCCTTCAAATCTTAATAATCCTTCATTATCAAGACTATACTTAATATCTTCCTTCTCGGATAACCGCTTCTTCATTTGATTACACTCGTCGGTCTTGAGTTGTACCTCTTGGAGTCTTTCTACGATGGTAGATTGCATCTCCGTCGTAAAGAGTAACTGTCCCGAATCACTCGACATCTTAACTTCTATTTCCATTCTAGCCATCTCTGTTATTAACTCATTTTGAGCCGTTAACATAAAAAACTTTTCCTGACCCTTTCTACTTAAGGCGTCGGCAACTACATTGGCCTTTCAAGGGTGATACAGGATTTCACAATCATAATCCTTTATCAACTCCAGCCATCTTCTCTATCTCATATTCAACTCCTTCTGAGTGAAGATATACTTTAGACTTTTATGGTCCGTATATATCTCACATTTTTCCCCATAAAGATAATGTCTCCATATCTTTAGGGCAAACACTACTGCGGCCAGTTCTAGATCATGAGTAGGATAAACTTTTTCATAATCGTTCAACTGCCGAGATGAATACACAATGACTTTGCCATGCTGCATAAGCACACAAACAAGTCCTCTATGCAAAGCATCACTATACACTACAAAATTTCCCGTGTCATCTGGCAATGACAAAACAGGCGTTTCACTTAATCTTTTCTTCAGTTCTTGAAAACTGTCCTCACATTTATCCGTCCATACATATTTCACCGTCTTCCTTGTTAAATTAGTCAACGAGGTAGCTATCTTCGAAAAATCTTGGATAAATCTTCGATAGTACCCTACTAACCCTAGGAAACTCCACACCTCAGTCGGCGTTTTCGGTTGTTCCCAATTCATTACTGCTTCCACCTTCGCTGGATCCACTGAAATCCCCTCTTGGTCAATGACATGACCTAAAAACTGCACCTTTTCCAGCCAAAATTCACATTTGATGAATTTCGCATATAACTTCTCCTCCCTTAGTGTCTCCAACACTAATTTTAAGTGTTCAACATGATCTTCTGGCGTCTTAGAATAGACTAGAATATCATCAATAAACTCAACGATGAACTTGTCCAAATATGGTTTTAACATTCTGTTCATTATGTCCATAAATGCAGCTGGTGCATTCGTCAACCCAAATGACATCACAAGAAACTCGTAATGACCATAACGAGTCCTGAATACAATCTTTGGTACATCTTCCTTCCTAACCTTCAACTGATGATACCCCGTCCGCAAATCTATTTTAGAAAATACTTTGCCCCTTTCAATTGATCAAAGAGATCATCGATCCTGGGAAATGGGTATTTATTCTTTATCATTAACTTGTTCAACTCCCGATAGTCTATATAAAGCCTTAACGATCAGTCTTTCTTCTTGACAAACAACACCGGTGCCCCCCACGGAGAAACACTTGGTTGAATGTACTTTTTATTTAATAGTTCATGTAGCTGAACCATTAGTTCTTTCATTTGCCACAGGCGCCATACGGTACGGTGCCCTTGAGACTGGTGCCGCTCCTGGCACAATGTCTATCACAAATTCGATCTCCCTATCCGGTGGTAAACCCGGTAACTCACTTGGAAATACATCCATAAATTCGTTAATATAGGTATTTGTTCCATGGTTGCTCCCACTCTCTAGGTATCAACAACATGGCATAGGTAACCTACACAACCCTTCCCTGATATGCTGATACCAAGGATGATGGATGGGAGGTAGCTCATCTGATACTTCTCCAACGTAGTTCCCATAGGTTGGTGCCTTATGCAGGGCAATTATGACACTTGGCAAGTGTCCCTTGTCAGGTATGTGAATCAAGGAGGCCAAAGTTGCTAATACGTCTGCAAAGTCATTCCTATTACGAGGAATGTGTAGAAAGGAGATTTCTTTGAACTCCAAAACCATCTGTACAACTTGTCGATGGTAAGGCAGCAAATGTAGCTCTTTGGTTTGATAGATTCCCGTGGAATGTCTGATTACCAACTCTGAATCTCCAAAGATAGTTAACCGCCTGATGCCCATTGAACGGGAAAGTTTTAGCCCAATGAGACAACCTTCATACTCAGCTGTGTTGTTGGTGCTGACAAACTGCAATTTGACGGCGACGTGATACTGCTCCCCTGTGCCAGATACTAGAACTGCTCCAGCTCCAGCACCTTCCATATTAACAGCTCCATCAAAATACATCTTCCATGTTTGGCGTGTATCATACTGATGGTGTTGCTGAACTGTCATTACCCCTTCATTGGGGAAGTATGTTTCTAAGGGTCTGAAGTCCGCTGAAGGTGCGGCGTCCAGTTGATCCGCAATTTCTTGACCTTTAATAGACTTTTGAGTCACATAGACGATGTCAAATTGTTGTAGGATCAACTGCCATCTGGACAGCCGGCAATTTCATATGGGTTTATTGAACACGTACTTGAGAGGATCCACGCAGGATATGAGATGGGTTGTGTGACCATGGAGGTAATGTTGTAATCTCATGGAAGCCCATGCTAAAGCACAACAAGTCTTCTCAATCAGAGTGTACTTGTGTTCACTGCTGCTGAATCTTTTGCTGAGATAATAGATAGCTCGTTCTTGGCCTCTATCGTCTTTCTGTCCCAACATGCAGCCCATGGCATTGTCACTTATGGACATGTACATGAATAGGGGAACATCATCCCTGGGTGGTACCAAAATGGGAGCTTTGACTAGCTGCTCTTTGATTACAAGGAAAGCCTTCTGGCACTCATCATTCCATTTCATGGAGTTCTTCCTTAATAGCTTGAAGATTGGCTCACAAGTTGCTGTGAGTTGAGAGATGAACTTGCTAATGAAGTTGATTTTTCCCAAAAATTCCCATATTTCCTTCTTTGTTTGAGGAATGGGCATTTCTGTGATGGCCTAGATTTTGGTAGGATCCAGCTCAATCCCTTTGTGGCTGACTAGGAATCCTAGCAACTTGCCTGATTTAACGCCAAAGGCGCACTTGGCCAGATTCAACTTCAAGTTGTCCTTACGCAACTTATTGAATAGCTTCCTGAGATGGTCTAAGTGGTCTTCCTCCTTCCGGGATTTGACAATGATGTCATCCACGTAGATCTCTATCTCTTTGTGCATTAAGTCATGGAAGAGAGGGCCATCATAGCTCGCTGATAGGTGGCTCCGTCATTGATGAGGCCGAATGACAACCGTCTATAGCAAAAAGTTCCCCAAGGCATGATGAAAGTAGTTTTCTCACGATCTTCCTTAGTAACCATGATCTGATGGTACCCCGCAAAGCAATCAGCAAGGAGTACATGCAGTATTGAGCAGTATTATCAATGAGAATGTGGATAAATGGGACAGGAAAGTTATCTTTGAGGCAAGCTTTGTTCAAGTCCTGATAATCCACGCAAACTCGTACCTTTCCTCCAAGTTTAGGCATGGGAACGATGTTGGATATCCATTGAGGATATGTGGACACCATGATGATGCCAGCTTGAAACTGTTTCACAATTTCTTCTTTCACCTTTAAACTCCACTAAGGTTTCAGTCACTTGAGCTTTTGCTTGACGGGCTTGAATCCCTCTTTAATGGGAAGGCGATGAAGGACAATGTCAGTGGACAAACCCACCATGTCTTCATGAGACCATGCAAACACATCCTGAAATTGGGTTAGTAGCATAACCATGTTATTCCTTTGCTTTGGGGTAAGGTCTGAACTAATCTGGATTACCTTAGGGTTTTCTAAGGTTCTGAGATTAAATGAAGTGGTTTGATCAAGGTTGGGTTTAGGTTTGTCTTTGACCCATTCTTGAATTTCTAGAGGCACCTCAATGTCCTCATGTATTTCCATCAAGGCTGAATTCATCTATACATCAAAGGTACAATCCTTGTGGAGAAGAGACACTGTATCAACAAGTACATGAATATCTAAATTCAGGGTCCTGAAGCAAAATATGTTTTCACTTATTATATATGAAAGAGTTTGATCATACACAGTGTTAGCATATACTGACAAAATAAAATGATGGTACTGTACAAAAAAGTAAGCAGTTATGATATCTACAGATGAAAAGATTTCTGCCGCTTTACCTTTGTCGACCAATGCAAGAGTCTTTGCTCCAATTGGCAAGGGCAAAGTTCAGGTGGACTGCAGTGATGGAGGGGTTGTCATCATCTTCCTTATCCCGAATGATGGCCATTACGTCTGGGCAATCATCGTTTGGGGTGTATCTATTTATATGTTCATCATGGATGATGATGCGTATGCCTGACATTATTCGGATAACGTCTTGCTTGATTCATCGTTCCTCCTCTTCCACTACGAGATCTGGAACAAAGACTTCTTTCACCTTAACCGGTACCGATTTGGGAAATAACATAGCCATTACATTGGCTGGCACCTTTACCGGAGGTTGTACGGACTCAGAATTCGCAGGTGAAGATAATAGCCATGTGGCTGAAACTGAAGGAATCTACTGGTGCTTATGAGGATTTCTATGACTAGAACTGGCAGAATAGCCTAGTCCAGCTATCCCGATTTGACTGTGTACTCGAATGGGGTGCTTGATACCCTGGTGATCTTTACCCAACCCTTGTCCCGGCTGATGACCCAATGACATCATTTCTTGAGTAGCCGACATTACTTCGGCAGAAATCTTGGGTACGGGAAATAGCATTCCAATAGCATGGTAATGAGTGTTGTTCACTTCCAAGGCATGAAAACTGACCAGTTCAACATCTGAATTGACGTTGATGTATGGTATGTCACCATGTTGAGGACACTCTGGTTTATCGTTGACCGTGAATAGGCTATTGTTGATAATGTATTTCAGTTGTTGATGAAGGGTGGAAGGGACTGCCCCTGCCATATGAATCCATGGTCATCCCAAGAGCAGGTTATATCCTGAATCTATCTTGAGCACGTGGAAAGATACGCAGATTGTATGGGGACCAATCTCGATTGGCAACTCAATTACTCCGACCTAATTTCAATGGGCTCCATCAAAAGCTTTGATAACCGTATGGCTGCTCCGAATTCGGTTGAGATTAACATTCATCTTCAACAATGTAGCGTAATGATAGATATTTAGAGATGAGCCTCCATCTATCAAGACTCCAGCTAGCATGTATCAAGAGGACAAAACCGTAACGTGTAACGACTTGAATTGACCGGCCTCTTCTGGCAGTATAGTGTCATCAGTGAAGGATATCACATTATTGTTAAAAATGTGATCAACCAAATGTTGAAATGTTTCCACATCCACTGATGTTGGCAAGTAGGCTTCTTCTAAAACCTTTATCAAGACTTTCATGTGATCCTCAGAAGCTAAAATTAAGTCCAAGATTGAAATTTGGTGTAGAGCTTCCCTTAAGCTTAGAACCACCTTGGCTTTTTTATGACCCATAGTGCGGAGGAATTTTTCAATCTTCTCCATGGGTATTTTTCCCCTTTGATTTGATGGTAGACTTCATCACCCGTTGGGGAAGATACAGTGGATTTTCCTTCGACACTGCAGCATTTATATGCGAGGTGGATCCTTCAGCTTCTCCATAATTCCATGGAACTTTGTGTAAGCTGACAATAGGATATTGTACTGTATATGGTAAGTTGATTGGCTCTGGAGCGGCCACTTTCAAAGGATTGTTGCTTCCTCTGAGTTGAATTGTTGGTATAGTGAGTGATTTGCTAGTCCCATCAGTCTCAGTGGATATAACTGATACCAATTCCTTCCAATTAGTAGGACAGGTATTCTCACTCTTGCGTAGCACAGTATCATCATCTGCTAGTTACAGGACAGCACTGTCAATTAGATTCTGGATAATGGGAGTGATATTGACATACTCCATCAGAATTGTACCGTCCTGAACGGGGAATAATTGGAGGAAGAAGGGAAGTGATCCTTCCTTCATTGATTAGCATCTGAAGTATTTCCTCCATAGGTTGGCCCAGGTATGTAAATTCCCTTCTATTGGCAAAATCTCGACGGGCTTTGGCATTCGCTCTCTTTATTACTTTGTCTTCCAGCATTTCATTTTCTTAAAGTGACAAGGTAATATTCATGAAAAAAGGAAGGAGACTAGCATGCTCCTGGCTGACTAACTGGGGTGTAACTTGATGCTGATAAGTCACCAGTTCTGCCAATTGCTCAATCTGCTTGCATAGAGCTTTCATCTTACGTTCCATTGTGAACTGGAACTTGGCATAATCCCACTTGTCGACACCGTCTTTGGGGGTCTGGGAGGACTTGTAACGCCAGAGAAAATTCGATTTTTAGGAGAATTAAATTTTTATTTAATTATGTGAGTTAAATAAATTTACTTGATTATTTATGGGAGTAGGTTAATTAAAGGTCGTTATATGACCTAGATATGTCAGAATTTCGTAGTATTTTGGCTACGTGATAGAATTTAAGTGTTTTAATTTCCAAGATGAAAATAAAAGTTTTCCGAGAAATTTTCCGAAAAAAACACTATTCACGTATTTTAGCTCAGGAATTATTTTTGAACTTCTGAAAAATACGTAACGATAGAATATCGAGGTGAGATAGAATATCCAATAATATTTCAGTTATGGTAAACACAGTTTTTCGCCTGCGGATTTAAAACCTAACGGTTGGGGAAAGTGATTTCCGAGAAGGAAATGAAATGCGTATAATGAATTAAAGCAGTGATCGTATAATACGAAGGTATTGTACGATGTAATGAATACGAGTATGATACGAAGTATTATACGAGTATGTATGAACGATGATATATCGTATAGTATGAATTAGTATACGAGATGGAATACGAGATTAATACGTAAATTATACGTTATAAGGCTTTAAGCAAATGGATTGGACTTTTAGGATGTGTTAAGAATTATACAAGCCAAGTATAGAAATGGTTAAGCCCAATGGTAGAAATGGTTAAGGTCCAAAGTGATTTAGTGAACAAGCCCATGTGTTTGTTAAATGAAAGCCCAAAGTATGAGATAAGCTAAAAGCCCAAAGTGAGAATCCAATGGGTTAGGGTGACCCATGGAGCAACCCTTGATATTATGGTTTATCTTGGTGATCAAGGATTTGGTGTGATGACCAAGTAATTTATGTAGTGAGCAAGAGACTTAAAGGCTAAGTAAAGTACTTGGTGGCTAAGCAAAGGATAAGTTAGTTAATGATCAATTAAGGTGCTTATGCTTGGGGGCTAAGTAAATGTGATGAGCAAGCAAGTGATAAGTTAGGTGATTAACAAGTAATTAAAGTAATGAGCAAGTAAAGTATAAGCTAGGTGATTAGCAAGTATACTTGATAGCTAAGTAAGTGTGGAGGTCAAGAAAACTTGATGGTTAAGCTTGGAATAGTAAGGAGGTGATTAAGGAGGTGGAATGGCTTATTGACCATTAAGCCCTTACTTTCAAATTTCTATAAATAGAAGCTTGGTTAACTCATTTGAGAGTTTACAAATACTAACCAACATATATTGAGAGAGAGAAAGAGCTAAAAACAAGTGATCAATCTACTTCAAAGTAAACTATATACGTTTAGTCAAGAACGCAAAGAACGACAAAGGTAATAGTTCGTAATCATTAATCTTCATCTTTTTCGATTTCTTTCTCGTAGAGAATCGTAGATTGGTGGAGAATGATTAGTAAGGAGGAATAAGGATGACTATTAATAATGAAAACATTGATAAGTTATGATCAAATAGAAATCGTAAAGGTTGACGTAAGTTCAAATCGTAGAAATCAATGAATGTTAATATGGTTGTTGATGGACGAATTGAAAACCATCATAGATAAGGTATATGCATCTTCATTGGTTAGGATGTAGATAATGAATCAATGGAGTGTTCCATTTGATTTGGCTTATAGAACACGAGTAACGAAGTTATGGCGAATTTTGCGAAAATAGACGTTAAACGTCGAAAACGTAAAAATCTCGGATTAAAGGTCAAAAGTTGCAGTGTGACTTGAAAACGTTGGTTTCCAATGTCAACACGTGAGATAAGGTAATTAAGAGTCGTTGGTGTAAAGCCACCAAACTCGGATA
The DNA here is from genome assembly GCA_020205615.1 of Panax quinquefolius. Lineage (NCBI taxonomy): Eukaryota > Viridiplantae > Streptophyta > Magnoliopsida > Apiales > Araliaceae > Panax > Panax quinquefolius. The sequence continues at coordinate 51,593,804 of CM035170.1, forward strand.
CTTGAAACCAGAACTCAGTGCTTCACGATACCATTTCTATGAGCGGAATAATACTAATAATAATAACAATAATATAAATATCAAACTTAATTTTCATTTATCAGAGTCTAATCCTAATTACGCAACCTTTACTATAATTCTTTACATGATATATAATACATATCATTGTCTATATATTGTCTAACTATTACAAAAGATACCATTAAACATGTTCTGTTTACTTTCTTTTTCACTTGTTCTTGTCTGAACCTTCGAATTGATCATGCCTATTTGAAAACATTTAAATTTTAACAAGGGTGAGCATTTGGGTGCCCAACAAGTAATAACAATTAGAAATATAATTAGCTGAAAGAAATAAATATTTTCTTTGTACATCACTTCTACAACGAGTTAATAGTTGTGAAGTAAACTGAACCGATAATAATCACATAACAATTCTATCCCAAATTTTTGAAATTACATAGTGACTATATATATAGGGTAGTCGACATACTATGAACATTATTTAAAATTTTCGATAAGGTTTAGCAGAACTTCATTTGCAAACCGTCATAACTTACGGGCATTAGGTTGTACTTCCCATAGGCCTTGTATTAATCAATACTACATTGCTAGAATGATATTATCGTTCATCCTTTGTCCGCCTGAGCGCATAAAAATTTTCCCGTAATCGGGATGTTCATACTTAGTCTGGAATCCGAACCAAAACAATTTGATTAGATACAAAAAGGTTTTAACTTATTCAACGATATTTCTGAATATGTGTCTTCTTTGGGTCAAATAAGCTTAGATATTATATATATATATATATATATATATATATATATATATATATATATATATATCAACATGTGTTTAAATACAATGATTATCCAAGTGGGGACACTTGTATAACCATATTTTGAAATTAACGAACAGAATATATATATGAATTACTATATACTAACATGTTGATAATCAACGATCGGATATAGAATATATCACAATAGGGTTAATAATATAGCATAATAATAATATAATTCTAAAACTTCTTACTCATGTCCATTGCATAAAGGAAATGCAAAGGTAAATACTAAACCTAATCTGTTTTGCTTACGGTTAAGAAACTTAGTTCTATCTTTATATCGAAACCTATCATTAATAAGATCATTTGATCGATTAGAATAACATACTATAACACATAGCACTACTTATTGCTGTCAGCATATAACCTAATCACATTGTCACATATGTTCTACAACCATTGAATCATAAATAAACACATATCTAATCAAATTATCAAGGTCCAGATCAATTTCTGAAACATGTCGGTGTACCAACGGCTTTATCAGGTAATTATCGAGTCTAAGACTCTATCCTGTAGTTCAATATCTGTAAGTATCAGTCATATTATTTTTAAATGACTTATAATAATTTTTACACATTTATTATAATTTATTCTAATTTTTCAAACACCGGAATCATTATAAAATGATTTAAATATCAAATAATTCTATTATCATTAATATTTAATTAATATAAAACTATTAATGAAACCATTGCCAAAAGGTTAAGGTTATTTATAATAACTCAAAATACTTTTAAAGTATTAATATTACCCTTAAATGATTTTTAAAAGAATTAAAATCATTTTTAAATAATTATCATTAATATTAATATATTAATGTATTAGTTATCAAAATATTAAAAGTCTTTAATCATAACTTAAAATATTTTTAATTTATTTATATCCTTTTTAAATGATTTTTAATTAATAAAACCATTTTAAAACTATTTATTTAATATAATTATTAAATAAACTTAATACCATTCATTATTAAATTAATATCATTAATATTAAATTATTAATGAAATTATCCTTTAAATATTAAAAGTTATATTTTATAACTTAAAATATCTTTAAACAATTTATTATCATTTTAAATGATTTTTATAATAATAAAATTATTTTTAAACTAATTTATTTAATATAATTATTAAATAACTTTAACATCATTAATAGAAAATAATTAATGAGATTTTCCTTTAAATATTGAAAGTTATATTTTATAACTTAAAATATCTTTAAAACCTTTATTTTTATTTAAAATGATTTTTCTAATATTAAAATCATTTTTAAACTAATTTATTTAATATAAGTATTAAATAAATCTAATATCAATAATATTAAATAATTAATATTTTTCATGACAAAATATTAAAAGTTATATTTTATAACTTAAAATACTTTTATAACCTTTAAATCATTTTTCTATAATTTTTAAATCATTAATTCTATTTTTCATCATTTATTTAATATATTCAATAAATAAATTAATTATCATTAATATTAATTAATTAATGAAATTCATCACAAAATATTAAAAGTCATAGAAAATAACTTAAAATATTTTCTTGTAACATAATATAATTTTAAATGATTTTTCAAGTATTAAAATCTTTTTTAAATAATTTATTTAATATTATAATTAAATAAATTAAACACCTTTAATATTCCTAAAAATTAAATATTTATGAAATATATTAAAAAATATTAAAAACTAATTTTCAGACTTAAAAATAATTTTTAGGAATTTATTTTGTATTTTTCATAATTAAAAACTATTTTTTTCTATTTTTAATCAATTTTTGAAAATTAATTAATTAAAAATAACTAAGTCTGTCGCTAAAGCCTTTGGCCATAGCATAACAGCGTCGCTATAGGTGTTCTTTTGAGCCCATGAACAACGATGTGTCGATGGCTTTCGAGGGGTCAACTTTGACTATTTGTAATTTTTTGTTCATGTTTATTTTGGAAAATCTAAGACTTCAATCGTGTAGTAAACATGTAGTACTACAATTATCAACTTCCACTTTGGTCACACAATAGGTTAACAACAAGATCTAGGCCTTTAAAATCATTGCCAGAATTGTTCTGGGTTTTCTGGGTAACCCAGAAACCCAGACACTTCCGAGTAGGCACTATGTGACTTAAATTTATACGGGTTCTAGTTGATGTTATGGTGATCTATTAGTTTAAAGTTGTAGTCTACATAACCGAGTAAAACTATGCATCATCAGATCGGGAAAACAACATCAGAATCACATGATAGAGCCCGGTCAACCCATGTCAGAAATGGTGTTCATCCCATTTCTAAAAATTCCAGAAACTTCAAATCTGATCGAGAAGGCTACTTTGACCATATATTAATGTTAGTATGTTGATTATCAAAGTGATCTAGGAACATGAAACTGAAGAACACATGACATACTATAAACCAGTTGAAATAACAACATCAAAACACATAACCAACTGACAGATCAAACCTTTCAAATATATTGTCAGACGTTGAAAAACGATTTCTGGGCTGCCCAGAAATCACCCAATCATGCCCGGTCAACGGACTTTGACTGATCATAACTTCAAATATACAATAGATCAGACTTTTATTCTTATACCAGATGAAAGATCTCATACTATACTACAAAATCAAACAATTAAACAACAAAAACACATAACATACAAAGATCTATGATGACTGACATTTGACTGTCAGACTCAAAATTAAAATTTTCCATATTCTTAAAATCTTCAAATCCGAGCCTCTAGATGTTATGGATCTAACATCTAGCAACCCATATCATCATTATACACTAGATCTAACATGCTTAACACAAAAAAAACAACATCTAACTACAGATCAATGGACAGATTCTTGAATAGGGTTTTATACCTTTCTTGGCTTAACCATGATTGTAGCTCCTGATTTTGTTAAAGGTAATGGTGGGGCTTTGTTTGGGACTGGTTTATCAAAGAAATTCCGTGAGCTAGAGAGAGAGGGTCTTAATGGAGTGAAGGTTGGACAAATGTGATAAAATGAGAACTTTTTCTCTCTCCCAATCTATATATAGTATGATATAATGCACAACGCTGATACATAATGGCTGATATGTATTGATTTTCAGCACTTAATAAGTCAAGGGTAGCTTACCAACTAAAGTGTTGCCAAGAATTACAAGTTTCCTACTAAATAATTCAAAAAGGGTAGTATGGTTAATTTGATTCCAATTTTAAGGGCACAATTGTAAACTTTGCAAACCCTTAGGGTTTGACCCTTAGGGTTTAACCCTAAGGTTAACACAAATTTACTTTTCTAGGATTTTTATTTAGGGTTTGAAAAATGAAAATAATAAAATTTTAGTTTCTAAAAATTGTAATTAGGGTTTCTTCATCAATTAGGGTTTTAATTACTTAACACCTTACTAATTAGGTTTAAGATACACTAATTAGCATTAAGCTTTCCAATCAACAATTAGGGTTTACAATTTAAATAAATTACGGTTTATAAAATAAATATCAGGGTTTCTAAAAATTAATATTTATAAATATTAATTAGGGTTTTGAATAATTAAGATTCTCCCTAATTAGGGTTAATATCTATAACACGGATCATAAATCTCATTAACATGATTACGTAACAGTCTTAAACTGACATTCGTTTTTAAATTAGGGTTTAACAGCTTAAAACTAGGGTTTTGACATTATACACATAATTTGGCCGACATTATCAGTCCACACACATACAGTACATATTTACGGCACTGAAATAAAATAATATTATAATAAATATCATTAATCACATAATATAATTACAAAACAGATTTTAAAGTCTTATTTGACTTCAAACTAGGGTTTATCCGTAACATCAAAATTGTTCCATCAAAACTGATCCACACATTAACCTTACACACATAGCATACCTAATTATAATACTGACAAATAATAATATAATATTATTATTCTCATTCCTTGATCAAAATCCAAAATTAGGATTTTGGATTCCATATCTGATTTTAACTGTCATATATAACATTAATAATTAAGTTAAAAATAAATAACTTAATTAATCTGAAATAAATTTATATAATAAAATAAAATAATTATTATAATAATTCTATAATCCTTTCATATATTATTTAAATAATATATAATCATATTTTCATAGAAAATAATTAATAAAAATATTTCGCTATATAAAATTAATTATTATAAAAATAAACTTTATAATAGTAAATAATTCTAAAATAAAATTATTTGTAAACATTCATGTAATAAATATATTTTTATTTATTACATAATTACATACATACATTATCTTGTACAAATCCTTATCCTTAAAATAAAAAAAATTCTATATGCAAAATTTCTGATTTATTTATGCAGAAAATATCGGGTTGTTACAGTTGGCGCAAGAATCGTCGAATTCTGACTTATAATGAAGAAAACGAGTATTGAACGGTCGAAAACGTTAAACGAACGCTCAAATATGAACTCAAAGGTGAATTCTGGGTTAACGGATTCAGAAGTGTAAAATTTTTATATGAACACGTAAAGGATGTAATTTGTGACTTGTAGGCTTTCGAATGGGTCAATTCGTATGTAAAATGAACAAATTATGAAGTCGGGAGTTTCGTTAGGAAACCAAACTGTTTTAATGGCTAATCAGGTAGTGCAGAGTTGAGTCAGCCAGCTATTTTAGTGTATTTTTGCTTATACCATGGTGCCGGTATGTGTGTGAGAGAAAATAAAACGTCCGAGACTAGCAATCGTAATACGAGAATTAGTGCATGGACTCATGCCGCAAAGACCGAAGTCCGGGCAAAACCTCTCGAGAGTAATGACGTCAGCGCCACTAGAGTACTAAGGATGTCATGTACATGTGCCGGTAGTGTAAGATGTTAACCAAGTTAGGTTTTTGTTTCATTTGAATGTAGACCTAAGGTAAGACAATGAAGGTACTTAATGTACATAATCAAGCTAACCTTAAATCACTTATAAGGTTATAATGTTAGACGATTTAGTAAGGTTTAATGAGAATTAAACGAAGAACGTAAGAGGGTAATAAGTAAACCTTGAATGATGTTCACCTTTGGTACTTCACCAATGATGATTGGGGGTTGGTTAATAACATAAGAACGTTAATGAGCCGTAACGAAGCATAGAAAGTCGATTTGACTTTATTAATGAAATAAGTATGATTAAGTATACAAGATGAAAGATAGTTAATTGATGATGAATTAATTAACTTAAAGTAGCATCTTCGATGATGACAATAACGTTGAGAGTTAAAACTAAAATTTTGTTGAATATTACGTGAACGTGAACGGTATGCAATAAGTATACTTGACCAATGACGATCGAATTTCAATTAATAACGTAAGAACGTTAGTAAGCTGTGAGAAAGGATGATTAATTCGAAACGAGTGGTATTAATGAAGTAAATCCACTTACAACATAGAAGAGAAAGAAGTTGGTAAGAAAGTTATAAACGGCAAGCCGGAACCAATAGTAAACAATCTAATAAATGATTAGATTGAGAAGAAGGGTAAGATTCATTAGGAACCATGTATGTTCGTTCATGACCTAATGTGGTATGTTATGTGGTTATATGTTGTAGAGACTGTAAAGACTCAAAGGGAAGGTAATTATACTGTAGCAGACGCTTGAAGGCAAGTCTTTCTTATTGCTTGCCTAACCTTCGTGTTAGCCAAGTTTTCAGTGATGCATGTTATACAATGCATGAATGGTATTAAAAAAAGAGTCTATGCCTGATTTAACTCGGCTAGACAAGTATTGAGTAATTGATTGATTTATTTACAAGTCTTTCAATATAAAACTGTTAATGTTATCCTATGCCAAGTATTTGGTACGGATGTAAAGATAAGTTTGTCTATGAACAAACAAAAAGTATTTTCATCGATTATTCGATGGGCACGCGAGGTTGCCAAAACTTAAACGTAAATACGTTTAACGGAAGAGTGTTGATCAATATAGGGTACTATAAATTCGATCACCTGAGACGTACTTTCGTAAGTAAAGCCGGATGGATGGCCATAGTGCCGGAAGTCCTTTTCAAGTATGAAAATGAAAAGAGTATGTTCATGGTCTATTGACCGGTTCAAAATTCCTAAGTTATTATATATATACTTTGGAATTGTTATTATGACATGAGAAGTACTAGTCAAATGTTTCATAGTGCTTCGTATTTAATTGTTCAGTTATGGAAGTAAAGCATGTAATTGGTAATGTGATATTCATATGATTCTTTGTTAAGACTTGCTGAGCTAGTTATGCTCATTCTTGCTTGACCCATATGTTTGCAGCTACCGCCGAACGAACTAAGAGTTCTAAGAGAGATAAAGGCAAGGCTAAGACGGACAGTTAATCGTCGTATAATAGACTAGTGTATTTGTATGTAATATACTTATGAAGAACAAAGAATGTATTCGATTTATGAACTTGGAAAAGGATTTATTACAAATGTAATACAAAGATAGTAATTACACTCATTTTGTTGTCATCTCAATGGAATGATTGTATGGATTGTAGTATCGTGGAGCACCATCTGTCGGGTTGGAAGATACCTGAATTTGGGGGCGTCACAAGTTGGTATCAAAGCATTAGGTTATAAAACTTAAGGAGGGAAGAACCTTAGGCTAATAACCTCATTAGGAAAGAAAAAGTCTGAAGGAAGTAAACTCAAGCTTTACTTAAGTCGAATGAGTTAATAAGGTATTGAGGAAACTCAGTACCGAAAGAATTAAAAGATGGAAGTTAACCCTAAATAAACTAAATGTGATTTGTGCTTATGCTAATGTGTATTATGTACTAATCAACATGTTATGTGTTATTGAAGGATATCGATCGATAGCTTGATGTATAGCGACATACACGCGGTGAGCGAAGAGTCTGTGAACAGAGTAGAGACTGTACCTATGCTAGTGGCGGAGGTACCCTCAGTGATCCTAGAGGAGTCGGAGTCAGTGGAGTACTTTTCTAAGGAGGACTACTCCGAGGGAGATATGGATTTGACATCATACCTTGATATGATGGTCTATGAGGAGGAGGAAATGGAGGTAGCCTTGGTTAATACGAGGGTACCTACACTGGAGTAAACATCTCCAGATGCAATGAGAGCATTGTATCTGGCAGTGCTTGACAAAAATGTGCAACTGAGTACAGTTGTGCAGAACCAAAATGAAGAGATTGATTTTCTCCATGAAGCTAAGATGTCTACAGAAGAAGATTTTTAGTCAGAACACGATAAACATGTGCTTATGACAGAGCAGGCTAGAGACTATAAGGAAGAGGTCGATGAGCTTCGTAAGAAACTGGTTAAAAAAAGACCAGAAAATAGCCCGGATGTCTTACTTCCATGAGAGTGCTCATAGGGATTTCAAAAGTTGTGTGTTATTCTATTGAGTCGGGATAGACTCGACATACAATTAGTCAGGATACTGTAGCGATGAATTGTGAATGAGGAACTAAAGGATGCTGTTATGCATTATTAGAAGTCTAGAGTTATAGATATGTGTGTAGTGACGTAAAACCCTCTTTAGCATAAAAAGGGTAGTCTTTTTGTAAATCCCAAATTTTGTGATGTTCAATTGTGGGATAGAAATGTAATAGCTTTTGGCTATATAAGTAAATTATAAATAGTTTCAAACTATGAAGAAGCATATTAATATAATGAAGTTTTTATTTAATGTGCTTTGATGTGGCATGAGTTATTGTTGTGGAATGATAACCAAGGGGGTAAGAATAACCCTATGAAATAGTTCGTTAATTTATTAACGACTGCATTTAACGAAACTGGGGGTAGAGCACCCACGGGACCTAGGGTAGCCAGAACGACTACCCTTAAAGAATTTAAAAGTGTAGGTCCGCCGGAGTTCAAAGGGACGACGGACCCATTAGAAGCCCAGATATGGGTAAAAGAAATAGAAAAGGCGTTTGTTATTACGAACGTAGCTGAGGCGCATAAGACTTCTTTTGCGACCTATATGAAGAAGGGAGGAGCCAACTTTTGGGTGGGAGTCTCACCAGGGTGGGGCTAGAATAGATGCGGTAATGTGGAAACAATTCAAGAAGGTTGTCTTCGAGAATTATTTCCCTACAAGTATGCAGGGGAGGATGGAGATTAAGTTCTTAGAACTAAGCAAGGGGACATGACAGTTACCCAATACATGGCCAAATGTAATGAATTGGTAAGGTTTGCTCCACACTAAGTGGACACTGAGGAGAGGAAGGCTCGTAGGTTTGAGCAGGGCTTGAAACCCTGGCTCTATAGTAGGATTTCAGTGTTTCAGAGTGCTTCCTATGGGACTATTCTGGAGAAAGTAATTATAACGGAAGGTGGTAGTGAGGCATAGACCCAATACCACAAAGAGAGAAAGAATAAGAGCAAGGGAGAGAGAGGAACTAAGGCAGAGAATGCCGGTGGTAGTGGCGATATGCTGAAAAGAAAGAATTTTAACTCCGGGAATACTGGAGTAGGACAAGGGGATCCTAAGCATAAGATGGAAGCATGTAAGATATGTGGAAAGACTACTTTAGGAGTCTATCTGAAGGGAAATTGGGTTGTTATAACTATGGACAGGAGGATCATATATCACCCAATTGACCTAATTCTAAGAAAAATTATGATTGTTTTGTATGTAGGTCGTTGGACCACATGGTAAGAAATTGCCCAAAGAAGGGGTCGAAGGAGAGTAAGGGTGTTAGTAGTGGTAAATTAGCCATCACTAGACCACCATCATCGGGTAGACCTATGGCCCGTACTTTTATTAGGATTGTCCAAGATGCGGTTGCATCAACGGATGTCGTAACATGTATCATTCCAGTTGATACAATGAATGCTTATGTGCAGTTTGATTGGAGTGTTACTTGATCTTTTATAGCATGTGAATTTGCTAAGTGATTAAGTTCATTCCCGAAAAGGATTATAAATACCTTTAAATGTTAAGGTAGAGAATGAGGAAATAACTTTCGTTGATGATATTCGTGGAAATTGTTTCATGAATAATAGAGTAAGTAAGTATCGGTAGATAAGTACCGACAAAGTTGAGAGAATTTGAAGTAATTCTTGGTATGAATGAGTTGATTAACCATAGAACCTTAAAAAATGGTCTAAAGAAAAGTATGAATCTTCGGTTTTCTAAGAAACCCAAGGTAGTAAGTTACGGTAATAAATCACCGGAACTTTTTGATGTCTAATCAAGACACAATCTAGAAGGATGTTGAAATAAGTTTAGGTTGTGGTACAATCGTAACCTTTGATGGTTGACATATGGGAATTGGGCTAAACAATTCCTTCAGAGAGTGAAGGTAAATACGAAACTGGCAACCGGTCTAACTCACTGTGATAGCAGTGTAGATGAGACGGGAACTTGTTTATTGGTTGTTTGTGGGAAACCACTTAGAGTACCATATGGACTACTAGCAGAGAAGCGATGTGTGCTGAATCCTAGAGAAGTAGCAAGAAGAAGATAAGAATGTAAATCATCAAAGATGTGAACGTATTAAGTAAGACATCTCCGTATGTCATGAAGCTGTAAGCCGGTAATGAAAGTAGGTCGCATAAACTTAGGTTGAAAGAACACGAACCCTAAGAAGTAAAGTAATTAAACCAATGTGTAAGTAAAAAATATGACTAATTGGTAAGAGGTTAAGAATAAATACCCATTGCCCAGGATCGATGATCTATTTGATCAGTTGAAAGTGGCAAAGTATTTTTCAAAGATAGATTTGTGTACGGGGTATCGTCGGTTGAAAGTAAGGAAGAAGGAGGTACCTAAGACTACGTACAGAACTCGTTATGGTTATCACGAGTTTCTGGGCATGTCGTTTGTGTTGACTAATGCATTGAAGTTAGACTTTCCATAAGGAGCGCCGAGCAAGACGGTGGTAAACTGATAAGTACTCTTGTGAGGTGCTGTGGTTGAAAGTACCATTAGCGTCATAGAGTGTTCGAATAATATTTGGACGAGTGTGTCGTAATGATCATTGGTGATAATTTAGTCTTTCTAAGACGTCAGAAGATCATGATGAACATGTGAATTTTAGCTAAGTGTGGATTTTAGCTTTAAAAAAATATATGAAGATTTGTTATTGATAAGTATCATGAGAATTAGAAGGGAGGAAAATAGTTTTTAGGAACTAAAAAGGAAGGTTAAGTGAGGCGCCTATATTGTCTTTATCAAATAATACATGGAATTTTATAGTGTATCTCGATGTTTAGCATAGATGACGTGATTGCGTGCTCATGTAGCATTGCAAGGTCATTGTGTATGTATCACGCCAGTTAAAAGATTATGAGGAGGTCTATCCTACTTGTGATCTATAATTAGCAGCTGTAGTTTTGAATTTAAAATTTGAAGATAGCATTTATACGGGGAGAAGTATGAGATATACACGGGCTATAAGAGTATGAAATATATCTTCACACAGAAGGAGTTGTATAAGAGGTAGAGAAAGTGGTTAGAATTGATAAAGGATCACGACTGTGATATGTTATATCATGCAGGGAAGGTGAATGTAGTAGTCGACGCATTAAGTAGGAAGGGTAAGGGAAAAGCTATCAATGTTAGCGACTCAGAATGAGTTAATAACAGAGATTGCGAGTACGGAGTGAGAAGTTAAATTACGAAATGAAGAGGTACAAATGGTATTTACAATGAAGACTCAATCCACAAAAATGGAACGAGTTAAGGAAGTATAACTAGGTAATGAGGAATGTAAGCGAATGAAGAAGGTGATGAAGGATGAAGAGAACATTAAGTATAATCTTGTTTTGAAGGAGGAATTTGAGTTTCATATAATTTTGAGTTAAAGAAAGAATTAGTAAAAGATAATATATTTAGTACAGGTGAAGGTGAGGAACCACAATGTCAAATGGGCATTGTGACAACTCGGAAATCCGGATTGTCCAGAAATTAAGATTTAAAGAATTAGTTATTAATAAAATGAATTTTTATTAATACTATTCTGTGCTATGTGTTTATTAATCGTTCTATAACCTAGGCTGATTATAAGTCGGGAGGATTCTAGCTACGAGCTAGATTTAACGAGTAAGGATTTTCAAGATGAAAATGAAAGTTTTCCGGGAACAAAATATTTTTCGGAAAAAAAGACGAAATAGGCACTATTCATCTGTTTCTGCTCGGAGATTTATTTTGAAATTCTGAGAAGTTATTGATTACGTAAAATGTTGAGACGTGACGGAATATTCAATAATATTTCAGTTATGGCAAAAACGTAGTTTTCGCCTGCGGACTCAAAACCTAAGGGTTAGGAAAAGTGAGTTCCGTGAATGTAATGAGTACATATAATAACTAGGGTTATTATGCGTGTGAAATACGAGTATGATACGAGTTATTATACGAGTATAGAAAGAAGAATAGTACGACGTATAATACGAACATCGTACGAGTTAAATACGAAGAGAATACGAGAATACGAGAATGGAATGCGTAGAATGCGATTAGTCTTATTGGACTTTGTGTTCACTGACTTTGTAGAATCCAATTGGACTTGGATTATGTCAAGCCCAATGATTTGTGAAATCAAGCCCAAATTAGGCCCAATAAGAATTAGGGTTAAGGCCCAAACCAAGAAAAGAAACCACGGATCGAGCCAATGGGTAAACGGATGGGTAAGAACCATTGGGGCAACCCATGGGGTGACCCATGGGCATGTGGGTCGGACACTTGGCCACCAAGTAAGGGTGGTGGCCAAGTTAACTTGGTGGCTAAGTTGAAGATGAGGTGGGAATAGTGACTTTAGGGGCAAAATCACTATTTTGCCCCTAGCTTTGGTTTTCTATAAATAGAAACCTAGAATTTCATTTTCTAGGATTTTTCAAAATCCTACACTTGAGAGAGATAGAGAGAGCTCAGTTGGGAGAGGAAGAGGAATAGCGTGAGCACGAATGCTTGGATCAAAAGTGATCGTGAAATAGAAAAGCTAGCGAATCGTCGGCTTTGTATAACGGAAGAGAAATAAAGAAGAACGGTAATCCGAACACTAATTTCTTCTAAATTTTCTTTAAGATTTTATGTTCAAAAAACATAACTTAATGAAGATAAGAAGTAGATTAAGTTAGAAATGATTTCATATGGTTGAAATCGTAAGAAAATGAAGAAATAAAAATAAGAAATTTAGTTTATAAATTTCTTAAGCAAGTATAAGATTCGTGAGGATTTTGAGCGATCCAAATGAATATTATGAACAAGTAGGTGAATTAAGTAAGGAATGATGTTCTATAACATCAAATTCCAAGAAAAGTGAAATCATAATCCAAAATATCGATTTAAATGAAGAACGAATGAAGAACGCGAAGAACACGCGAAGAACACGAAGAACATTGTTGATAGACAAATTTAAAACCATTGTAGAATAAATGTTGTTGATGGACAAGTTTAAAACCATCGCGTATAAGTTAGTTGCTTATTTCTTGATTAGGAACGGTAGAAAAGTTCATGAAGAACGGATTAAAACTAAGCTATAACGAAGTTATGGCAAAATTTTTGTAAATGAAGAACGAAATTTTGAAAGTTAGTAAATGAACCCGAACATGTAGGGTTTCATAAGAATGTAAGAGAACGTATAAAACGTGAGTCGTGGACTCAAGAACGAATGAATTCCGAGTTCGGATGACCGAATTACGGACGAACGAACAAAGAACGTTAAAAACATTAAAATGAACAAAGAATGAAGATTAAGCCAATTGAATTGCATGTTAATAGATTCAGAACAAAGTTTTGTCTAAGGGTAATCGAAGTACGTAAGGTAAGGAAGATAATGGCTTAGGAACGACCTCGTTCCGAGTTATAACGAAGAAGTTATGAGATTTCAAAATCGGCGTCTCAAGCTTGTAAAAGACTTAGAAAAATTTTCTAGGTTTCATACTCGGCGCCGCAGGGCGAGTTGTGCCTTGGAGGCCGACGCCACAGCGCATAACAGTGTCCGAGTACACTGCAAGAGTTCGTCGCAGCGTGAACCGTAGTACAATTTGTGGCGCCGTCGCCATGCATGATCTGATCTGAAAATATTCTCGAGTGTGGCACCGCAATGCAATTTTACTAAAGTAAGGACTCAAAGCCGCAGCAAATGCCAAATCCGGAAGAGAGAGAGAGAGAAGAGGTCGCTACCATGCAGCATGAGAGAGAAAGGAATTGCACCAGGTACACAGCCACCGGTGAAGAGCAATGCCCAGAAATGGTATTTTTAGTTCTCAGTTACTCGAGGATGTGCAAGAAAGAAGTATGAACATGTAGTTCACGTAATGTAACATCCAATCAAGTGTATTTAACCTTTAATGAAGGTTGAACGGAAAGATTAAACGAGATTAAAAAGACAAAGAATGTAGGTGCGGGTTACGGAACCGATATCCGAAAACCGTAGTCACAATGAATGGACGTGAGGGATTACTGTGATTGTGATTCCTTGGACGTTGAGTGACGAAGGTAATGAATAACATTCCGATGTTAAGTCATGGTAATAAGAGATAAGTGTAAAGCGTATAGACGCTATGAACGCAACGTTGTTGCGATGAACGATCGGTCTTAGCATACAACGGACTGTATGGCTTCGACATTAAGAAAGAATAATGAACATAGGGTTCATGGAATGGATAACGATGAATGCAATTCAAACCTTGAGTAAAGGTTGAATGAGAGATTATGAGACGAGCAACGTGAACGTTGAATACGTAAATGATCCTTGTAAATCGTATTCGTGTTTGACGAACGTTCTAAGTATACCCTGGTTGTATGACATAGACGTTGACGAAGGTAGTACGTAAAATATGAATTTTGAGAAAGCCGTAATGAACGGTAATAAGATTAATGAAAGCCGAATGTGATTCGGATAAGAATGAGTCCTGAGGTATGTCAATTGCTTGCCAGAAAGCCATATGGAATAAGAAATTAACTTAACGAACATTATAATTTAATAGTTCGTATAAGTTAAGAGAAAGTTAGGTTGTGGTACAATCGTAACCTTTGATGGTTGACATATGGGAGCTGGGCTAAACAATTCCTTCAGAGAGCGAAGGTATATACGAAACTGGAAACCGATCTAACTCACCGTGTGATGGCGGTTAGATGAGACGAAACTTGTTTGTTGGTTGTTTGTGGGAAACCACTAAGAGTACCATATGGACTAAAGCGCAGAAGCGATGTGTGCTGAGTCCTAGAGAGGTATAAAAAGAAGATAAGAATGTAAATCATCAAAGATGATGAACATTTTGAGTAAGACATCTCCGTATGTCATGAAACCGTAAACCGGTAATGACAGTTAGTCGCGTAAAATTATATTGTAAGAACGCGAACCATAAGAAGTAAAGTTAAGTAAACTAATGCCTAAGTCTAGTATATGACTAATTGGTGTATTTGTTATTTCCTTATGTGTTATAGGGATTGGAATGAGCAGTTCAGCGTAAGCTATAGCTGTGCGTAAGTCAAGTTTCCTAACTTCATTCATATTTTTAAATGAATGCTAGTTTCTAAAACTTCTCAGATGTTGAACTTGGGAAGTTCTGTCTATGTGCGAATGTGTGATATTTGTACAAGGTGGTAGAACGTATGAGGCCTTGTGCCACAATGTGAACACTTTGGTGTTTTTGTGAGATGAATTGTTCTATGTTTGAACTGTTCAATAAAATAATGTTCTGTTTATTCATGAACGGTTATTGTTAAGTCTGTGTTATTGATTCTAGCCAGACAGAATGTGCATGAAAGAAAGTAGAGAATGAAAGTATTTCAAAGTGCATGTAACTAATGTTTTAAGATGATAGGAATCAAGACTATTCCTATTATTCATGCTGCTTTATAACCTTTGTTCGGTTATTGAAGTCTGAAAAGAATGTTTAAATTATTGAAGTTGTTTGTTCAACTGTTATGATTTGCTGGGCAATTGAATGCTCACACTTGCTTTAAATGAAAAACATTTTCAGCGAACGATGTTAGAAGAACTTAAGGATCCCGTAAAGATCAAGTTGACGGTATCCAGATGAAGTGTCATTCAGAATGTGAATGAGCGAGAAGATCAAGTGAAGACTTGTAATGTAGAAAGATGAAAATTAAACTATAGACTAGTTTAATGAACTGTATGTATTCTTGGTGGCGGATAAAAGTCACTCTTGTAAGATGAAAGGAATAATGTAATTATCATTATTTGTAATGAGAAAGGTTATAAGGTTTTAGAACTTGGGAATTCAGAATGTATGTTATTATATTCAGTATATAATGATGTATGTTGGATGAATGATGTACTCGTGACGTACGGAATCCGGGTGTGAAGATAGACTGTATTTTGGGTCGTTACAGGTTGGTATCAGAGCTGATAGGTTATAAACCTTAGGTATGAGTACCTAATACTATAATCGTAAATAGAAGGATAAGAAGATCACCACGTGATCATAGTAAATCATAGTAACAGGTGAGGTTTTATAGCTAATGCTATGAATGAATGGTACTACAAAGTAGTATGGGAAAAAGAACTCAAATTGAGTTGTAAAGGATAGTATACGAATTAAAGAAAATTTGTATTAAGTAAAGAGAAAGTTAGAAGTTGTAAGATTTCAATTGAGGACTCATGTGAAGGCTGAGTTGTATGAATCTTTGTATGGACAGAGGTTTGTGCTTGGTGTAACAACCACTCAGTTTATTACAGTGATAATCATTGAAATTGGTCGCGCTATCAAGATGTATATAAAGAGAAGGTGAATCTTTTCTCATGTATATACTTGATAGGTAGGAAATTATAAGATAGGTGCAGGTTCTTGAAACTCATACTTATGAAAAGTTGGTGACTCATAGTTATATGCTATGTTTCTGAGCCCTAAGCATATGGATAGTCCTTGATTTGTTCTTGGATTACATATTACGAAGATAAGTTCTTAAACACATATGGTTGTGGAAAGTTCCTAAACACATAAAGTGTGGTAAGTTGATGAACTATACTAAGGTATAGGAATGTTTAGACTGAAAGTAAGTATTTTCAGTAGACTTAGCATTGAAGGTGATAGAGAAGATTAAGTATTTTCGTAAATAAGACAATGAAGGAAGATGGTGAATAGGATATTCCAAGTCATCTAGCTATGCTAGATTTTGAAATTTCTTGAAATCGTGCTGATGTGCGCATTTTGAAAATGAAAGAATTGGTTCAGCTTTTGGAACCAATGGATTTTTAAAGAATTATTCTTGGTATGTCTATGCTAATTGTTTTAGCTAGAAAGAAATTGGTTTAAAATATCAAAATGAATTTTATATCATTAGTGCATTTGATGCAAAGATGGTAAAAGGATGGAGTTATTAACGCAATTAAACCTGGTGTTGGATTTGATCTTAGGATCAACAACCTGCTATGGTATGATGAATAATGACGAAGTCATAAACTGACGAAGTCCTCAATGTACTATGAAGAGTGCGGTATCATGACGTCATAAAATGTTTTGATGTATTGCGAAAGAATTTAAAGAAGTAGTCAATGTCAATTGAGTTGACTAGACGAATGTTTCAAGTTGATGTCCAATTTATTGGTATGGTCTAAGCTACTTGATTTGGCTAAGACGAATGGTATGTCATGATTAAAAGAAAATCGAGCTTTCTTTGAAGAGCTATACCAAACCAAATTGTTTTGGTGCGGAATCTAAGGAGTAAGTCTGAGGTGAACATACTTAGAAATGGGGTTATACGATGGGTTGATCACCTACGTATGGAAGAGGTAGTTTACCTTCTTTGTGATTGTAAACTGACCTTGGAAAGAAAGGTTACGGCGTCATGCTGGTAAACCTAGTAAGAGTTCATGGTCAATTTGACCCCTCAGCAAACATAAGAAATGTTTTAATGGAATTCTTATATTCCTCGCTATTCCTTCTACTTCATGATTCTTGATAGGTTATGGAGGTTAGGAATGATGGAAAGATAAGAACTTCTTTGAAGAGGAGTTGAGAAGAAAAGTAAGCTAAAATTTTGAGGGCGAAATTCTGTGAAGAAGGGGTGAATGTGATAACTCGGGTATAGGTATGGTTTGAAGAAATTCCGAGGACGGAATTTTTATAAGGGGGGAAGGATGTGACAACCCAAAAATTCGGATTGTTCAGAAATTAAGATTTAAAGAATTAGTTATTAATAAAATGAATTTTTATTAATACTATTATATATATATGTGTTTATTAATCATTCTATAACCTAGGATGATTATAAGTCGAGAGGATTCGCCACTCTGAGCTAGATTTAACGAGTAAGAATTTTTAAGACGAAAATGAAAGTTTTCACGAAACAAAATATTTTTCGGGAAAAAAGACGAAATAGGCATTATTCAACTTTACGCTTCGCCGAGATTTATTTTGAAATTCTGAGAAGTTATTGATTACGTAAAATGTTGAGACGTGATGGAATATTCAATAATATTTCAGTTATGGTAAAAACGAAGTTTTCGCCTAAGGACTCAAAACCTAAGGGTTAGGAAAAGTGAGTTCCGCGAATGTAATGAGTACGTATAATAACTAGGGTTATTATGCGTGAGAAATACGAGTATGATACGAGTTATTATACGAGTATAGAAAGAAGAATAGTATGACGTATAATACAAACATCGTACGAGTTAAATACGAAGAGAGTACGAGAATACGAGAATGGAATGCGTAGAATGCGATTAGTCTTAATGGACTTTGTGTTCACGGACTTCGTAGAATCCAATTGGACTTGGATTATGTCAAGCCTAATGATTTGTGAAATCAAGCCCAAGTTAGGCCCAATAAGAATTATGGTTAAGGCCCAAACCAAGAAAAGAAACCGCGGATCGAACTGATGGGTAAACGGATGGGTAAGAACCATTGGGGCAACCCATGGGGTGACCCATGGGCATGTGGGCCGGCCACTTGGCCACCAAGTAAGGGTGGTGGCCAAGTTAACTTGGTGGCTAAGTTGAAGAGGAGGTGGGAATAGTGACTTTAGGGGCGAAATGACTATTTTGCCCCTAGCTTTGGTTTTCTATAAATAGAAACCTAGAATTTCATTTTCTAGGATTTTTCAAAATCCTACACTTGAGAGAGATAGAGAGAGCTCGGTTGGGAGAGGAAGAGGAAGAGCGTGAGCACGAATGCTCGGATAAAAAATGATCGTGAAATAGAAAAGCTAGCGAATCGTCGGCTTTGTATAACGAAAGAGAAATAAAGAAGAACGGTAATCCGAACACTAATTTCTTCAAAATTTTCTTTAAGTTTTTATGTTCAAAAAACATATCTTAATGAAGATAAGAAGTAGATTAAGTTAGAAATGATTTCATATGGTTGAAATCGTAAGAAAATGAAGAAATAAAAATAAGAAATTTAGTTTATAAATTTCTTAAGCAAGTATAAGATTCGTGAGGATTTTGAGCGATCCGAATGAATATTATGAACGAGTAGGTGAATTAAGTAAGGAATGATGTTCTGTAACATCAAATTCCAAGAAAAAGTGAAATTGTAATCCAAAATATCGATTTAAATGAAGAATGAACGAAGAACGCGAAGAACACGAAGAACGTTGTTGATGGACAAATTTAAAACCATCGTAGTATAAATGTTGTTGATGGAGGCCGACGTCGCAGCGCGTAACAGTGTCTAAGTACACTTCAAGAGTTCATCGCAGTGCGAACCATAGTATAATTTGTGGTGCCACCGTGCATATACCGTATCTGACAAAAATCTTACGAGTGTGTGTAAATGTGTGCCCACTAAGTAAGGACTCGCACCACAGCCATGATCCGGAAGAGAGGAGAGAAGTAGGTCGCACCACAACATGAGAGAGAAAGGAAGGGCATGGCGCGCAGCCACGGCAAGTGCAGCAATGCCTGAAATGGGATTTTAGTTCTTAATTCTTTGGAGGATGTGCAAGAAAGAAGTATGAACATGTAGTTCACGTAATGTAACATCCAATCAAGTGTATTTAACCTTTAATGAAGGTTGAACGGAAAAATTAAAAGAGATTAAAAAGACAAAGAATGTAGGTGCGGGTTACGAAACCGATATCCGAAAACCGTAGTCACGATGAATGAACGTGGGGGATTACTGTGATTGTGATTCCTTGGATGTTGAGTGACAAAGGTAATAAATAACATTCCGATGTTATGTCATGGTAATAAGAGATAAGTGTAAAGCGTATAGACGCTATGAACGCAACGTTGTTGTGATGAACGATCGGTCTTAGCAAACAACGGACTGTATGGCTTTGACATTAAGAAAGAATAATGAACATGGGGTTCATGGAATGAATAACGATGAATGCAATTGAAACCTTGAGTAAAGGTTGAATGAGAGAATATGAGACGAGCAACGTGAACGTTGAATACGTAAATGATCCTTGTAAATCGTATTCGCGTTTGACAAACGTTCTAAGTATACCCTAGTTGTATGACATAGACGTTGACGAAGGTAGTACGTAGAATATGAATTGTTGAGAAAACCGTAACGAACGGTAATAAGATTAATGAAAGTCGAATGTGATTCGGATAAGAATGAGTCCTGTGGTATGTCAATTGCTTGCCAGAAAGCCATAAGGAATAAGAAATTAACTTAACAAACATTATAATTTAATATTTCGTAAAAGTTAAGAGAAAGTTAGGTTGTGGTACAATCGTACCCTTTGATGGTTGACATATGGGAGCTGGGCTAAACAATTACTTCAGAGAGCGAAGGTATATACGAAACTGGCAACCAATCTAACTCACTATGATGGTAGTGTAGATGAGATGGGAACTTGTTTGTTGGTTGTTTGTGGGAAACCACTCAGAGTACCATATGGACTACTAGCAGAGAAGCGATGTGTGTTGAGTCCTAGAGAAGTATAAGAAGAAGATAAGAATGTAAATCATCAAAGATGATGAAAATTTTGAGTAAGACATCTCCGTATGTCATGAAACCGTAAACCGGTAATGAAAGTTAGACGCATAAAATTATATTGTAAGAACGCGAACCTTTAGAAGTAAAGTTAAGTAAACCAATGCATAAGTTAAGTATATGACTAATTGGTGTATTTGTTATTTCTTTATGTGTTATAGGGATTGGAATGAAAGCGATTCAAATAAAAAAGTAAGGCTTGTCAAGAAAGCAAGTTTCTAACTTCATTCATATTTTTAAATGAAGCTAGTTTCTAAAACTTCTCAGATATTGAACTTGAGAAGTTCTGTCTATGTGCGAATGTGTGATATTTGTACAAGGTGGTAGAATGTATGAGGCCTTATGCCACAATGTGAACACTTCGGTGTTTCTGTGAGATGAACTGTTCAATAAAATAATGTTCTATTTATACATGAACGGTTATTGTTAAGTCTGTGCTATTGATTCTAGCCAGACAGAATGTGCATGAAAGAGAGTAGAGAATGAAATTATTTTGAAGTGCATGTAACTAATGTTTTACGATGATAGGAATCAAGACTATTCCTATTATTCATGCTGCTTCGTAACCTTTGTTCGGTTATTGAAGTCTGAAAAGAATGTTTAAATTATTGAAGTTGTTTGTTCAACTGTTATGATTATCTGGGCAATTGAATGCTCACACTTGCTTTAAATGAAAAAAAATTCAGCGAACGATGTTAGAAGAACTTAAGGATCCCGTAAAGATCAAGTTGACGGTATCCTGATGAAGTGCCATTCAGAATGTGAATGAGCGAGAAGATCAAGTGAAGACTTGTAATGTAGAAAGATGAAAATTAAACTATAGACTAGTTTAATGAAGTGTATGTATCCTTAATGGCGGATAAAAGTCACTCTTGTAAGATGAAAGGAATGATGTAATTATCATTATTTGTAATGAGAAAGGTTATAAGGTTTTAGAACCTGGGAATTCAGAATGTATGTTATTATATTCAGTATATAATGATGTATGTTGGATGAATGATGTACTCGTGACGTACGGAATCCGGGTGTGAAGATAGACCGGATTTTGGGTCGTTACAGGCATTGTGGGAACTCGAGATTAAAATGATGGAAAAAATTTTCCTCATTTAGTTGTGTAATTGTAGCGAGATTCTGGGGACAGAATCCTTATAAGGGTGGAAGAATGTAACGCCCGAGAGAATTGGATTTTTAGGAGAATTAAATTTTTATTTGATTATGTGAGTTAAATAAATTTACTTGATTATTTATGGGAGTAAGTTAATTGAAGTTCGTTATATGACCTAGATATTTCAGAATTTTGTAGTATCTTGGCTACGTGATAGAATTTAAGTGTTTTAATTTCCAAGACGAAAATAAAAGCTTTCCGAGAAATTTTCCAAAAAAAACACTATTCACGTATTTTAGCTCGGGAATTATTTTTGAACTTTCGAAAAATAAGTAATGATAGAATATCGAGGTGAGATAGAATATCCAATAATATTTTAGTTATGGCAAACGCAGTTTTTCGCCTGCGGACTTAAAACTTAACGGTTAGGGAAAGTGATTTCCGAGAAGGAAATGAAATGCGTATAATGAATTAAAGCGTGATCGTATAATATCTGAAGGTATTATGCGATGTAATGAATCTGAGTATGATACGAAGTATTATACGAGTATGTATGAACGATGTTATTGTATAGTATGAATTAGTATACGAGATGGAATACGAGATTAATATGTAAATTATACGTTATAAGGCTTTATACAAATGGATTGGACTTGTAGGATGTGTTAAGAATTATACAAGCCAAGTATAGAAATGGTTAAGCCCAATGGTAGAAATGGTTAAGGTCCAAAGTGATTTAGTGAACAAGCCCATGTGTTTGTTAAATGAAAGCCCAAAGTATGAGATAAGCTAAAAGCCCAAAGTGAGAATCCAATGGGTTAGGGTAACCCATGGAGCAACCCTTGATATTATGGTTTATCTTGGTGATCAAGGATTTGGTGTGATGACCAAGTAATTTGTGTAGTGAGAAAGAGACTTAAAGGCTAAGTAAAGTACTTGGTGGCTAAGTAAAGGATAAGTTAGTTAATGATCAATTAAGGTGTTTATGCTTGGGGTCTAAGTAAATGTGATGAGCAAGCAAGAGATAAGTTAGGTGGTTAACAAGTAATTAAAGTAATGTGCAAGTAAAGTATAAGCTAGGTGATTAGCAAGTATACTTGATAGCTAAGTAAGTGTGGAGGTCAAGAAAACTTGATGGTTAAGCTTGGAATAGTAAGGAGGTGATTAAGAAGGTGGAATGGCTTATTGACCATTAAGCCCTTACTTTGAGATTTCTATAAATAGAAGCTTTTTTAACTCATTTGAGAGTTTACAAATACTAACCAACATATATTGAGAGAGAGAAAGAGCTAGAAACAAGTGATCAATCTACTTCAAAGTAAACTATATACGTTTAGTCAAGAACACAAAGAACGACAAAGGTAATAGTTCGTAATCATTAATCTTCATTTTTTTCGATTTCTTTCTCGTAGAGAATCGTAGATTGGTGGAGCATGATTAGTGAGGAGGAATAAGGATGACTATTAATAATGAAAACATTGATAAATCATGATCAAATAGAAATCGTAAAGGTTTACGTAAGTTAAAACCGTAGAAATCATTGAATGTTAGTATGGTTGTTGATGGACGAATTGAAAACCATCATAGATAAGGTATGTGCTTCTTCATTGGTTAGGATGTAGATAATGAATCAATGGAGTGTTCCATTTGATTTGGCTTATAGAACACGAGTAACGAAGTTATGGCGAATTTTACAAAAATAGACGATAAACGTCGAAAACGTAAAAATCTCGGATTAAAAGTCAAAAGTTGTCGTGTGACTTGAAAATGTTGGTTTCCAATGTCAACACGTGAGATAAGGTAATTAAGAGTCGTTGGCGCAAGAATCGTCGAATTCCGACTTATAACGAAAAAAACGAGTATTGAACGGTCGAAAACGTTAAACAAACGCTCAAAAATGAACTCAAAGGTGAATTCCGAGTTAATGGATTCGGAAGTGTAAAATTTTTATATGAACACGTAAAGGATGTAATTTGTGACTTTTAGGCTTTCGAATGGGTCAATTCGAATGTAAAATGCACAAATTATGAAGTCGAAGTCGTGTATGTATATTCCAACTCAATCATATTTTTGCGTCTATGCAATGCAAGTATGCCAGTATGGCTAAGAGAAAATAAAAACATCTGGAGACTCGCGCCGCAACACGAGAATTAGTGCATGGACTTTCATGTGTGTAGCCGCGAGTCCAGAAAAAACTCTCTGAGAGAGTGATGTGCGCAAATACTACTAGAGTACTAAGGATGTCGCGCCGCAGCGCCGGTAGTGTAAAGATGTTAACCAAGTTAGGTTTTTGTTTCATTTGAATGTAGACCTAAGGTAAGACAATGAAGGTACTTAATGTACATAATCAAGCTAACCTTAAATCACTTATAAGGTGATAATGTTAGACGATTTAGTAAGGTTTAATGAGAATTAAACGAAGAACACAAGAGGGTAATAAGTAAACCGTGAATGATGTTCACCTTTGGTACTTCACCAATGATGATTGGGGGTTGGTTAATAACGTAAGAACGTTAATGAGCCGTAACGAAGCATAGAAAGTCGATTTGACTTTATTAATGAAATAAGTATGATTAAGTATACAAGATGAAAGATAGTTAATTGATGATGAATTAATTAACTTAAAGTAGCATCTTCGATGATGACAATAACGTTGAGAGTTACAACTAAAAGTTTGTTGAATATTACGTGAACGTGAACGATATGCAATAAGTATACTTGACCAATGACGATCGAATTTCAATTAATAACGTAAGAACGTTAGTAAGCTGTGAGGAAGGATGATTAATTCGAAACGAGTGGTATTAATGAAGTAAATCCACTTACAACATAGAAGAGAAAGAAGTTGGTAAGAAAGTTATAAACGCGACAATGGAACCATAGTAAACAATCTAATAAATGATTAGATTGAGAAGAAGGGTAAGATTCATTAGGAACCATGTATGTTCGTTCATGACCTAATGTGGTATGTTATGTGGTTATATGTTGTAGAGACTGTAAGGACTCAAAGGGAAGGTAATTATACTGTAGCAGATGCTTGAAGGCAAGTCTTTTTTATCGCTTGCCTAACCTTCGTGTTAGCTAAGTTTTCTGTGATGCATGTTATACAATGCATGAATGGTATTAAAGAAAGAGTCTATGCCTGATTTAACTCGGCTAGACAAGTATTGAATAATTGATTGATTTATTTACAAGTCTTTCAATATAGAACTGTTAATGTTATCCTATGCCAAGTATTTGTTACGGATGTAAAGATAAGTTTGTCAATGAACAAACAAAAAGTATTTTCATCGATTATTCGATGGGCACGCGAGGTTGTCAAAACTTAAATGTAAATACGTTTAACGGAAGAGTGTTGATCAACATAGGGTAATATAGGCTGATCACCTAGACGTACTCGTATGTAAAGCCGGATGGATGGCCTTAGTGCCGGAAGTCCTTTTCAAGTATGAAAACGAAAAGAGTATGTTCATGGTCTATTGATCGGTTCAGAATTCCTAAGTTATTATATATATATACTTTGGAATTGTTATTATGACATGAGAAGTACTAGTCAAATGTTTCATAGTGCTTCGTATTTAATTGTTCAGTTATGGAAGTAAAGCATGTAATTGGTAATGTGATATTCATATGATTCTTTGTTACGACTTGCTAAGCAAGTTATGCTCATTCTTGCTTGAACCATATGTTTGCAGCTAAAGCCGAACGAACTAAGAGTTCTAAGAGAGATAAAGGCAAGGCTAAGATGGACAGTTAATTGTCCTATAATAGACTAGTGTATTTGTATGTAATATACTTATGAAGAACAAAGAATGTATTCGGTTTATGAATCTGGGAAAGGATTTATTACAAATGTAATACAAAGATAGTAATTACACTCAATTTGTTGTCATCTCAATGGAATGATTGTATGGATTGTAGTATCATGGAGCACCATCTGTCAGGTTGGAAGATACCTGAATTTGGGGGCGTCACATGACTCGCAGTTGAAATTGGAACTCTGTCCATTCCTCCGATTAATCATGTTGACTTCTTCCTCTTTTTGTTGAGGAAGGGGGTTGTCTTGAACGTGTGGTTGATCTGGTTTGGTGACCCTGATTTCCTCGTTGTCTATCATGTCTTTGATTTTGTGTTTCAAGGCCCAACAATCTTGAGTATCATGTCCAGGTGCCCCGGCATGATAAACACATTTCTGAGCAGCATTAAAACCCCGTCCATTAGGGCTGGCTGGTGGAAAAAGATGCGTGATTTTCTTCTGTGTTGTCAGAAGAGTGAGAATATTTTCGAGTGAGTTCCCTAAGGGTGTGAACACTCGATGGCATTTGACTTCTCCACCTTTTGGCATTGGAGGATTTGAAGACTGTGTTTGCAAGGGAGTGTAATTTCTCCTCTGGATAGGCATGTTCTAATTGCCTTTTTGACCCTGTAGTATAAGGGAAACATCTTCCTCTTTCTTTTTATGGACCCTCTGGGGGTTGTTTCCATAATTTCTGGATTGGATGTGCTCAGCGACAGCCTTAAGGGCATCTAGGTCTTGAATCTTTCCTGACTTCAATCTCATCTCAGCCATCTCCCCGTGTTTAATCATTTCAGAAAATGGTTTACCGATGTCGGCTAGTACTCTTTCATAGAAAGGAGCTTCTTGTATGTCTATGAAAGTTATGACCATTTTTTTTTCTGCCATGGAAAGAATTACTTGGGTAGCCAGGCGCCTCCACCTTTGGGCATACTCTCTAAAAGACTCGTTAGACTGTTTCTTGACCTTGGTAATTTGATACCAGTCAGGAGCCATCTGAGATTAGAAGATGTATTGGTTGAGGAAGGCGTGTGCTAGCTCTTCCCAACTATGGATCTTTGAATTGTCTAATCTAGTATACCATGAACGGGCTTCTCCAGTAAGACTTTTTTGGAACAGCTGCATTCTGAGCTTCTCATCCTCTGCATAAGTTCCAAGTTCTCCAATAAATACCTTCAAATGTGTGTAAGGATCTCCTAACCCATCATATTTTTCGAAGTCAGGAGTTTTAAAAATTTTTTGGATAATGAACACCAGAAAATACACATAAGTCAGTATATGAAACACTCCCGTGCATTCCAATTTCTTTGATAGCATGAAGGGTTTCTTCCATTTGAAGGACTTTCTTTCTGATGTCACCGGTGTCTGGATCTTCTGTGAGATGGGTGGCATTATGAATTTTGTTGGTCGTATACAACTGCAGTTCAGGTATTGTAATGATCTGGGTTCCCTCTTGCGTATAGGATTCAACATGTACGGGTATCTTTGGACCCTGAGTAGACTGGTGTAGTTCTTTAAGCAAAACAACCAAATCTGTAATTTGTTTACTAAATCCGTCGAATTCTTTGCGAGAAAATAGATTAAGGTCAGTCTGGTCAGATGACGACATGATTGACTGTAGGCTTGCAGCCATTTTGGATTTTGACCGGGTAGTAGGTCTGATTGGTTCCCTGCGAAAGACTTACATAGTTTAGTCTTTAGGGAATGTGTATAATAACATGCTATGTGATGTGTCCGTTTTAAGAAATTTATCCTAGAAAATGGATGTCAGTTGTTTGTGATATAAGATAGCATGTTAAATATGTATATGTACACATTTCTTCATATTTCTCATTACATGGAGATGAATATGTAATGAAATTACAAGTAATTAATTTTACAAGTAATTTAAAATGAGAAAGCATGAAGAGACTTTCCTCCGTATTGGGTTTATTAGAGGTTGACCTATCTTAGGTTACTCTCGCGGCTTTTTTGGCATGAAGGTTCCCAAATCATCGTAATTTACTCAAGGGGAAATTAATTCGGTCTTTCAACTGGAGCAAATTTGGGTGGTGCCTTTCCTGAGCCTCGCGAGAATTAGTCTTCCTATAAGTCCAGTAATCGAACACCGACAAGATAGCCTCCTGGTGGATGGACCACACAACATACATCGCGTACATGCACTAAGTGCGAAGCACTAATATCACAAGCAGATATGGTGTAAAGCACTAAGTGCAATAAGTACATGCATTTGTACACATTCATCATAAATGTAAATGCAATATCCACACACAAGTAGATAATAGTTTTGAAAAGATTGCAATAGTGGCTTAAGTCCTCTTACTGGAAGTCCCCAGCAGAGTTGCCACCTGTCGACGTCGGGATTTTTAGTTGTCCCTTTTCTTTACTTATTCTTTGGTGTTCTCTTTTTAGGTGAGATTTGTTTGAAAAAACAAGTGAAAAAGGTCTGGCATGTATAATGTTTGACGATGGACTGTTAAGATTCGCCAGTTGGTTTTTTAAATGGTTGTATCAACACAATCGAGAAAAGGTTTGCACATTAACCCAGTGATGTGACACTATTAAACGGGTCGGTAAAACTGAGATTCATTAGGGTCTGGGGACTTGATTATGCGGAGGGAAGGTGTTAGGCACCCACCAACATCCGTGTTACCATGGTGACCGCCACTTTTCAAGAAAATGTTATCTAAATGTGTGTGTGTGTGTGTAAGTTAATTTTAACAGGATATGGCAGTGATGTTTTATAAAAGATGTTTTTCAAACCCGTATGCTCAATAGTAATTGAGACCTTTTACACTCCCATTTTTATTAAATGCTCGGCTTGATTGTTTTTATTTATTTTTTTGAGATGTGAAGCATCTATAAGAAAAAATAATGTACAAAATAATGTTGATTCCCTCGTGGGTATAAAAACCATCTGAGGAAATTCAGACATCGCAGATAAATTTACAAGCTGCTTATAGCTGAAAAAGGTCCATCACGGGAACCGAATCTAGATCCAATAGACTGAATCTATGATCACATGATTCCTAGGCTCACATGATGCTGCAATTTGTATAAAAGCAGTAAGCAGGTATATATATGAAAGTTGTAAATATATATATATACAGACTTAATCACCAACCACGATGCACCTCCATGGGGGATGAAAAATGTATATAAATCTGTAAAAGCTATCAACCACCACGGAGGAAACTCCAGGCGGGACAAAACGTAAATAAAGCTGTAAAAGCTATCAACCACCACGGAGGAAACTCCAGGTGGGACAAAACATAAATAAAGCTTTAAAAGCGATCAAGCACCATGGAGGAAACTCCAGGCGGGACAAAACATAAATAAAGTTGTAAAAGCGATCTACCGACACGAAATAAACTCCAAAGGAATGAAATATATATATATATATATATATATATATATATATATATATATAGCAATAAACGCACCGGATATAAAATTCAGGCTCATCGAACAGAGTTCGACACACAGTTCATATATATTATAAATAAATAAATAAATATATATATATATATATATATATATATAATAAAGCGATAAACGCTTCTGGATGTAAAATCCAGGGCTCATCGAACAAAGTCAAATAATAGTTAATATATATATAAGTATATATATATTAAAAGCGATAACGCGCTCGCATCAAGTCTAGGCTCATCGAACAAAGTTTGACACAGTTCATATATATATATATATATATATATATATATATATATATATATATATATATATATATATATATATAAAAATAAACGCAATCAAGTCAAGTTCAGGCTCAATCGAGGCATAACTCGATAATGTTAGTCCATATATATATATATATATATATATATATATATATATATATATATATATATATATATATATATACAAATTTGAAATAAAACCACGGACCGTATTTATTTTGTATTTTTAATAATTAAAAACTATTTATTTCAATTTATTAATTAAAATAATTAATTTTTAGAAATTAATAACTAATAAATGGCCATATAGCGACAGAACTGTCACTATAGGTGTTCTTGGTGTTTTTGAGCCTTCAAAGTCTGTTTGCAGGGTGCTACCTTTGACCAACAATAATTCCTTGTTCAAGACGTTTCTGGGCTAGATAATGGTCAGATCCTGTAGTATTGATGCAATACTACATGATCCAACAATCACCAGGGTTAAAATGCATCACACAAACAAGATCTATAGCCTTGAACTAGCTGTCAGACATGTTCTTCATGTTCTAGGCTGCCCAGAAACATAAAGTCGTGTCCGGTCAACGCTCTTGGGGGCCATACATCTCTCGATTGGTTCATGTTATAGTTGATTTAGACGTCGGGCCTTGTAAAGCCACTAACATGGTACATGGTGTAAGCACGTATAAGGTCTATAAATAATAAATCAGCAAGATCTAAGCCCTTAAAGAACTTGTCAGATTGCTGCCACGAAATTCTGGGTTACCCAGCAAATAAAACTGAACGGTCAATGACTTTTGACTGATTACTACAGTCGATTTGTTGCTCCCCAAGGTTAGAGAGTACTTTGGACTTGTAGTCCTCATGTCATACTATAATCTAGATGCAAACATACATCCTAACTGTGACGCCCCCAAATTCAGGTACTTGAAACCCGAACTCAGTGCTTCACGATACCATTTCTATGAGCGGAATAATACTAATAATAATAACAATAATATATGTGACGCCCCCAAAATAGGTATACAACACCCATTCTGAGTTGCCAAATATATGGTACAGAAAACAAACTACAACTTCAATAATACAATTGTCGTGCAAAATACGACAACACATACTGTGAGTTTAAATACAAATATTGTCTTCTAGATAATATCCACACTCAAATAAGTTCTCATTACAATTATTCAAACACTATTTTACGTAGAAATAGTGAGGATACATAAAACATCTTTCTAGAACCATCACTCCGCACCCAGGCACTAGTTCCTGCTATGTTCTTACCTCCTGAGAAAAATGGAACAAAAAGGAAAAGGGTGAGCTCAACTAACCCAGTAAAGAATATTATGACTAAGATAATATACAACAAATTATCGTTAGTCTTCAACAGGGAAAAATCGATAAAATATAATAGACAACAAGTTTTAGATCAACAATCTGCAATGAAACAACAATCCATTAGAAGAGTCAAGTAGAGAATGAGTTCTACTATCTTCTAAGATTTAAAAGTCCATCATCAATATTTTATCCATGTAATAACAATCAATATACATCTTTGCACTACAGCCCAAAGATATTCATTTGTATCACCAGTTGTTCATGTTCATCTCAACACTTGTTCATCTTTGCACTACGGGCCAAAGATATTCATCAATTAATCATTTATCTTTGCACTACAGGCCAAAGATATTTAGTAATATCATCATTTAGGACTGAGGATGATGAAAAATATTTTAAAGAAAATGAATCCAGTGAGACAGAAGGACAAATAGTAGGGATTCGTATAACAGTTTATCCAAGATCAATAATACTCCATAATAACCAATTTTGAAGCAAAATTCAAGAATAAAGATTAAAACATGGATAAAATCAAAGATATTAACCATAATAGACATCTTGGACAAAAAGAAAAAATTTCATTTTTCTATGAATAGTCTTAGATTCGTGAATAGTCATGAGTATCGTGAATAATAACCCCGACACAAAAAGTTCCAAATTTGATAAAAAGTTCATACCAATATTTCGGTATAATGATATTGAAGAAAATATCATTTTAAGAAGAATATAACACCCCTTACCTCAAAATATCAGTACTTTTGACTGGAATATCGGTATAAAGCTGAAGGAAACTTGCACTGATGAATAGAAACTCTCAAATTATCTAAATACTCATAAAATACACTCAATAATCTAGAGAGAGAAAGAGAGAAAGAGAGAAAGCTTATGTTTCTGGTGTGATTTTCAATTCTAACTTAGCCCTCTATTTATAGGAAAATGTTAGCGAGACTTGACTTTGAACTTTGATGGCTTTACTATTACTATTCCCACCCACCACATTTGAAATAAAATTCAGCACATTTCTTCACCAACCACAAGTGGGGCCCACTCAATTCTAGAATTTTCCACCAAAATGCTAAATTCGGATACTTCAACAATTTCTGAACCAGTCACCTCTTAATATTCATAACAAATCATACATTAATTTTTAACGGTTCAAAATTTGTGGACATATACTCAACTTATATATGTATAACATATCCCAAAATTACAACGATCCAATGGTCGGATTAAAAATTATAACTCACGCAATATATCTCAAAAACACTGGTTTAATTTTTAATACCTCCATTCCGACAAAAATACTGATAAAACACCTCAACATTAACTCCTTCATTTTTAACCACAATAAATATATCCAACATTTATATCCACATAAAATAAATATTTCCTTATCATATGAATCAATAATTAATTATTCACAAATAATATTACAGAATCACATTTATGACAACCAGTCGTCCCGTGGAAAGAGGGGCTTTCCAATAAGAATTTCTCCTTCTTGGTAGCAATTAGGTGACCAAACCTCTCCTTGATGTAACTTTCTAGACATTGCCAATAATTCTATCTAATAATATTATTCAAATAATATGAATTATTGATCCGATAATGGGAAATCTTGTGCGGTGACACTTATTGAAACAACAATAATATAAAATATCAACGCAGCAATTATTGAATCAATAAAATAAAATATTGAACAGTAACTACTGTAACAATTATTGAGTAGTGCCTTCTTACGTAAGGATCAATAATTCATCAATACTATGCATCCACGCGTATTACTGTATTTTAACAACCGGATATTCCAACAGTGTTAACGGTAACAACTACGCCGTTATTTATAAAAACTCAAACTTGTCGTTTTCTTCATCCGATAATTATTTTGTTACGGGGCCCACAAATGACTGCGTCGGCGTACGAATATTCCTCGACTACAAGAATATTCCACGACCAAATGAATATTCCCCGACAACAATGATTATTTTATAACCACTTGCATATTTTACAAAATTTGCACATTTCACCCATAACCAGAGAATTGTATCAAATTAATACCTTATTATTCACAATAATAATTAGTGGAAATTCGATTTTATTTATAATAAGTTGGGGTCTTACAACATCCCCTCCTTATGAAATTTCGTCCTCGAAATTGACATACGTACCTAGTGTATTTAGAAAAGGTGAGGATACCTCGCTTTCATTTCTGATTCCAACTCCCAGGTCATTTCTTCAATAGCATGGTTTCTCCACAAAACTTTAACTTGTGGTATAACCTTTGTGCGTAGGACATGCTCTTTCCTATCCAAGATCTTAACAGGTACTTCTTCGTACGTTAAATCTTCGGCTATCTCGTCTGGTTCTAACGCAATAATATGGTTCGGGTCTTTCACATATTTACGAAGTATGGATATGTGAAAAACATTATGAACACGAGACATACTTAGGGGTAATACGAGTCTATAGGCCACATTTCCTATTCGATCAAGAATCTCAAATAGACCAACAAATCGTGGATTGAGCTTTCCTCTCTTTCCAAATCTTGTAACTTTCTTCCATGGAGCAACACGTAACAATACATGATCTCCAATATTAAACTCCACGTCCTTTCTATGAAGATCAGCATAACTCTTTTGTCGATCTTGTGAGGTTTGAATACGTTATCGAATCATTTGGATCTTTTCTGTAGTCATGAATACTAATTCTGGTCCCAACAACGTTGCTTCTCCCACCTCGTCCCTGCATACTGGAGAAAGACACTTTCATCCATACAACGCCTCAAATGGATCCATGCCTATACTTGCTTGATAACTGTTGTTGTAGGAGAATTCCACCAGTGGCAAGTACTTATCCCAACTTCTTTTAAAATCTAGGACACAAAGTCTTAATAGATCTTCAAGGGTTTGAATAGTCCTCTCTGATTGTCCGTCCGTTTGAGGATGGTATACCGAGCTGAATCGTAAATCCGTGCACGTAGCTTTCTGCAAGCTAACCCAAAATTATGAAGTGAATCTTGGGTCACGATCCGAAACTATGGATACTGGCATGCCATGCAATCTCACAATCTCGTTCACGTACATACTAGCAAGACATTCAAGGGAATAAGTCTCCCATATAGGCAAGAAATGAGCAGACTTAGTTAATCTATCAACAATAACCCAAATAGCATCTATGCCTTGAGAAACTTTGGGAAGACCTGTAACGAAATCCATAGTAATGTGTTCCCACTTCCATTTCAGAATCTCAAGTGGTTGTAATGGACCCTTTGGCACTTGATGCTCCGCCTTTACACGTTGACAAGTTAAACACCTCGAGATAAACTCCGCGATCTATCTCTTCATATTGTTCTACCAAAATATATGTCGAATATCATGATACATTTTGGTACTCCCAAGATGGATTGCAAACGCTGTGTTGTGTGCCTCCATCATGATTCTATGCTTCAAGTCAGAATCGTTAGGAACACAAAGTCTGGAGTTGAATCTAAGTATTCCTTCTTCATCGATTCTCTCTTCTGGAATAGCTCCTTCTTGAACTTTCTTCTTCATACATATCAGCTCCAGGTCCGTAGCTTGAGCAGCTTTAATTTTATCGATTATAGTCGGTTCCACTCGTATATTCGCCATCATCATATGGGTCCCTAGAGTCTTTAATTCTACCTCCATCCTTTGCAAGTCATACAGAATGGGCCTTTGCATTGACAATATCGCACTCGTACTCATACTCGCATATGATCTTCTACTCAATGCGCCAGCTACTACGTTCATTTTTCCAGGATTGTATTGAATGGTATGATCGTAATCTTTCAATAGCTCGAGCCAACGTCGTTGCCGCATGTTGAGTTCTTTTTGGGTGAAGAAATATTTGAGGCTTTTATGGTCCGTATAAATCTCCACTTTCTCCCCATACAAGTAGTGTCTCCAAATTTTCAACGCGAATACTACTGCTTCCAACTCTAGATCATGAGTAGGATAATTCCTCTCATATTCTTTGAGTTGTCGTGAGGCATAGGGTATGACTTTCCCATGTTGCATGAGAACGCATCCTAACCCTTTGCCTGAAGCATCGCTGTATATAACAAATCCATCCGTACCAGATGGTATTGCCAAAACAGGTGCCGAAATGAGTCTCCTCTTAAGCTCTTGGAAACTCTTCTCGCATTCATCGCTCCATACGAATTTTGTATCTTTACGAGTCAGCTGAGTTAACGGAGTAGCGATTCGAGAAAATCCTTCCATGAATCTCCGATAATAACGAGCTAATCCCAGAAAGCTACGCACTTCGGTCACCGACTTTGGTTGCTCCCAACTTTGTACTGCTTCAATCTTTGTCGGGTCAACAGATACTCCATGTTTTGACACCACGTGCCAGAACTCACATTTCTTCAGCTTGGCATAAAGCTTGTTTTCACGAACCCTTTCAAGTATCAGCTTCAAATGGTGCTCATGATCTTCACGACTTTTGGAATAGATGAGGATGTCATCAATAAAGACAACAATAAACTGATCCAAATATTCCTTGAATACATGGTTCATCATATCCATGAAAGCAGCAGGAGCATTAGTCAATCCAAAAGACATGACTAAGAATTCATAATGCCCGTCTTCGAGTTACGAAGAAGGCGCTTTTGGAATATCCTCGCTTTTAATCTTCAAATGATGATATCGAACGAAGATCGATCTTCGAAAAGAATTGTGCTCCTTGCAACTGGTCGAACAGGTCATCAATGCGAGGTAACGGATACCTATTCTTGATGGTGACATGGTTTAATTCTCGATAGTCAATACAAAGTCGCATACTCCCGTCTTTCTTCTTTACGAATAAAACAGGAGCACCCCAAGGAGATGTACTAGGACGAATGAAACCGATGTCTAGTAACTCCTGTAGTTGGACTTTTAACTCCTGAAGTTCAATTAGGAGCCATTCGATATGGGGTTTTAGAAATGGGTTTTGTACTCGGCTCAAGGTCAATAAAGAATTCAACATCACGTTCTGGGGGTAGACCGGGAAGTTCTTCAGGAAATACATCAGGAAATTCTCTAACAACAGAAATATTATTCAAATATGACTTGTCTTTGTTCAAATCCATAACATGGGGTAAGAAAGCTTGACATCCATTTTTCAATAAATGAATAGCTTTATGGCTTGATATGATAGTGACTGATTTTAGTGGTTTAGTTGTTTGAATTCGTATGACAGGTTGGTTAGGAATATGAAAACTAACAACCTTACGAAAATAATCAATTTTGGCATGATGAGTGGTTAACCAATCAATTCCTAAAATCACATCAAAAGCAAGTATCTTTAAAGAGATAAGATCAATAGGTAATGTGATAGTGCCAACTTGGATCATGCAAGATTTATAAACTGTAGATGTAACGAAGGTTTCACCCAATGGAGTTTCAACAGATAAGTCAAAGTCCAATTTCTCCGGAGTCAAGTTTAAACGTTGAGCACAAACAGGAGAGATAAAAGAATGGGTAGAACCGGTATCTAGTAAGGTATAAACTTCGCAAGAGTTCAAGATTAGCTTACCCGTAATCACCTCGTTCGGGTTCCTCGCGTTTTGGCCAGTCACGACAAACGCCCTTCCAAGTACCGCTGATTTCGACTTATCCGGGACAGCCCTTGGAGTCACCATCCCCGTTGAACTTGGTTTTGCTACAGAACAATCCTGAGCTATATGGCCTTCCTTTCCACAGTTGTAACATACCTTAGATTGTTGTGGATAGTTTAGGCTGATATGTCCCTCTTTCCCGCATTTGTAACATCTAACTGGTGGTCGTTCTCCTCCCCTAGAATTTGTTGTTGGTGCTGGTGCTATTGCTAATGTCTTCCCATCATTGTTGAATCTCCTCTTTCTAAAATTTCCATTTGACTCACCTCTCCTATTATCATGGCCACGATGACCACCTGAGTGGTTACCGCCTTTGTTCGTATTTTTCCTTCCTCATTGGTTATCATCGCTCTGATGAATGCTTTCACCGGTATGACCCTGGTTGTGGTCCCTCGGTTGCACATACTCATTATCTCGCTCTAATAATTGAGCCCTGTTTACAACATCTGAATATAAAGAAAATTTATGAGATATAAGAAACATCCTTGTCATTTGTTCCTCATTTTCGACCAAATGAGGTGCAAACCTGGATAACTCTGCAAACTTCGCCTCGTACTGGGACACCGTCATATTGTTTTGTTCCAGTCTGATAAACTCCACCTCCTTCATATGACGAATACTTTCAGGAAAGTACTTGTCATTAAATAGTTTCTGAAATGTTTCCCAAGACATGCTGAGTGCGACTGGCTGGGTACGCTTCACAGATTCCCACCAGTAGTCTGCCTCACCACGGAACATAAAGGTGGCGAATGGAACCTTCTGTTCCTCCGTGCATCCCAAGACATCGAATATCTTGGTAATTTGCTTGACCCACGTTTCCGCCATGATCGGATCCGGCTTTCCCTTAAATTCTAGTGGTCCCAACTCTTTGAACTGCTTGGTTGTGACAAGCCGCGCATTGCTAGCATTTCCACCCGTGATACGTAACGAAGTTTCCCTCGTCTGGTTTTGCATAAAATGCAAAAAACTTCTGAACATTCCATCATTCATCATTTGTTCGGTAGTGTTGTTTACAGGAGGATTATTGCCTTCATGTTACACGTTCTATTCCCCTATCTCGGCCTCCAAGTTCTATTCCCCGATCTCTGCCAGAGACCATATCCCTAAGCTCTGATACCAACTGTGACGCCCCCAAAATAGGTATACAACACCCATTCTGAGTCGCCAAATACATGGTACAGAAAACAAACTACAACTTCAATAATACAATTGTCGTGCAAAATACGACAACACATACTGTGAGTTTAAATACAAATATTGTCTTCTAGACAATATCCACACTCAAATAAGTCCTCATTACAATTATTCAAACACTATTTTACGAAATAGTGAGAAACTGCTAAAACATCTTTCTAGAACCATCACTCCGTACCCCGACTAGTTCCTGCTATGTTCTCACCTCCTGAGAAAAATGGAACAAAAAGGAAAAGGGTGAGCTCAACTAGCCCAGTAAAGAATATTATGACTAAGATAATATACAATAAATTATCGTTAGTCTTCAACGGGGAGAAATCTGATAAAATATAATAGACAACAAGTTTTAGATCAACAACCGCAACGGAAACAACAATCCATTAGAAGAGTCAAGTAGAGAATGAGTTCTACTATCTTCTAAGATTTAAAAGTCCATCATCAATATTTTATCCCTGTAACAACAATCAATATACATATTTAATCAAAAATTTATCTTTGCACTACAGGCCAAAGATATTCATTTGTATCACCAGTTGATCATGTTCATCTCAACACCTGTTCATCTTTACACTACGGGCCAAAGATATTCATCGATTAATCATTTATCTTTGCACACTGAGGCCAAAGATATTTAGTAATATCATCATTTAGGATGAGCGTGATGAAAATATTTTTAAAGAAAAGCGAATCCAAATGAGAGACGGAAGGACAAATAGTATGGATTCGTATAACAGTTTATCCAAGATCAATAATACTCCATAATAACCAATTTTGAAGCAAAATTCAAGAATAAAGATCAAAACATGGATACAATCAAAGATAGTAACCATAATAGACATCTTGGACAAAAAGAAGAAAATTTTATTTTTTAGTGAATAGTGTCGTATTCGTGAATAGTGTCGTATACGTGAATAGTAACCCCGACACAAATAGTTCCAAATTTGATAAAAAGTTCATACCAACATTTTGGTATAATGATATTGAAGAAAATATCATTTTAAGAAGAATATAACACCCCTTACCTCAAAATATCGATTTTTTTTGATCTAAATATCGGTATATAAGGTGAAGGAAACTTGTACTGATGAATAGAAACTCACAAAGTATCTAAATACTCATAAAATACAGTCAATAATCTAGAGAGAGAAAGCTTATGTTTCTAGTGTGATTTTCAATTCTAACTTAGCCCTCTATTTATAGGAAAATGTTAGCAGACTTGACCTACAACCTGATGGCTTTACCTGTTACTATTCCCACCCACCACATTTCAAATAAAATTCAGTACATTTCTTCACCAACCACAAGTGAGGCCCACTTAATTCTAGAATTTTCCACCAAAATGCTAAATTCGGATACTTCAACAATTTCTGAACCAGTCACCTCTTAAAATTCTTAACAAATCATATGTTCATTTTTAACGGTTCAAAATTTGTGGACATATACTCAACTTATATATGTATAACATATCCAAAAATTACAACGATCCAACTATTTGGATTAAAATTATAACTCACGAATATATCTCAAAAAAATCTTTGGTTTAAGTTTTAATACCTCCATTCCGACAAAAATACTGATAAAACACCTCAACATTAACTCCTTCATTTTGAACCACAATAAATATATCCAACATTTATATCCACATAAAATAAATATTTTCTTATCATATGAATCAATGATTAATTATTCACAAATAATATTACAAAATCACATTTATGACAATAAAGTAGTTCCTTAGGAAAGAGGGGGCTTTCCAATAAGAATTTCTCCTTACTGGCGCGTAATTAGGTGACCAAACCTCTCCTTAACAGAACTTTTTAGATATTGCCAATAATGCTATCTCATAATATTATTCAAATAATATGAATTATTCATCTGATAATGGGAAATACTGTGCAGTGACAATTATTTTGAAACAACAATAATATAAAATATCAACGCAAAGAATTATTGAATCAATAAAATAAAATATTGAACAAAGAACTCATCGTAACAATTATTGAGTAGTGCCTTCTTATGTAAGGATCAATAATTCATCAATACTATGCATCCACGCCAGACATCGTATTTTAACCACCGGTATTCCAACGATTGTTAACGGTAATAACTACGATTTATTTATAAAAACTCAAACTTGTCATTTTCTTCATCCGAAAATTATTCTGTTATGGGGCCCACAAATGACTGCGCCATCGTACGAATATTCCTCGACAACAAGAATATTCCACGACCAAATGAATATTCTCCGACAACAATGATTATTTTATAACCACTTGCATATTTTACAAAATTTGAACATTTAACCCATAACTAGAGAATTATATCAAATTAATACCTTATTATTCACAATAATAATTAGAGGAAATTCGATTTTATTTATAATAAGTTGGGGTCTTACAATATAGATTATCAAATTTAATTTATATATTATCAGAGTTTTCAATCCCAAGTACGAAACCTTCAAACATTCGTTGCATTACATGATAATTAATATATATCATCATTATCCTAATAAAGTCTAGTTATTATAAAAGATAGCATTATCTTTCATTCAGCGACCTTCCCTTTCCCTTTGTTCTTGGCAGAGCCTTCAGGTTGTTCATACTTAACTGAAAACATTTAAATTAAGGAAGGATGAGCATTTGAGTGCCCAGCAAATAATAGTAACAATAACATTTAGCTGAATGAATTAAATGTTTTCTTTGAACGATACTTCTACAACGAATCAACAGTTGTGAAGTAAGCTGAACCAATAATAAACAACATATCATTTCGACTTCAAATTTTTGAAACTATGTATTGACTATAAATGATGATCATTTGACAGACTATTAACATTGTTTTCTATTTTCGAAAAGGTTAAATAGAACTTCATCTGTAAACCGTCATAACTTACAGGCACGGGGGGTGATCAGCCCGTTATGCCCTGTATTGATCAATACTACATTATAGGACGATATTTTCGTCCAGCATTTTCGCCTTAGGCGGATAAAAGTTTCCCATTTTTGGGATGTTCATACCAGTCTTGAATCCGAACCAAAATAATTCAGTTGGATAACAATAAAGTTCTTATCTTGTTCAACAACAATTTTAAGTTAGTGTCTAGCCAGATCAAATAGCTTAGACGGCTTTTAATTCAACTTGTACATACTGGACAACGATAAGTATGTATCAACATGTGATAAAATATAATGATTATCCAAGTGAGGACACTTGTATAACCATGTTTAGAAATTAACGAACAGAATATATTTCTTGATCTACATTAACAGAATTAAGGAACTTGTACAATAGATTATAATTTAATAACTTACTTATACAGAATCATTGCATAAGTATATACAAAGGTTGAAATATTTAAACAATTGAAAAGAATAGTTTAGATATTATCTTACGCATGTCCATTGCATAAAGTAAATGCAAAGGGTTAGATACTTGTCGTGTCTGCTGCTTACACAACTTAGATTTATCTTTTATATCAAGCCCTATCATTAAATAGATCATTCGTTTGATTAGAATAATATATGATATCATATTGTACTGCTATTTGCAGTCAGCACATAACCTAATCACATTGTCATGTAAGTTTAACAACTATTGAATCACAAATAAACATTTATCAAGCCAACCTAAGTCCAGATCAATTTCTAAAATATGTCAGTGTACTGACAACTTTATCGGGTATTTATCGAGTCTAAGACTCTATACAGTTGTTCAATATCCATGTAGATGACTTGTATATCAGTCATATTATTTTTAAATGACTTATAAAAAGTTTTAAACATTTATTCTATTTTATCATAATTTTTAAAATATCGGAATCATTATTAAATGAATTAAATATTAAGTAATTTCATTATCATTAACATTTAATTAATATTAAACTATTAATGAAACCATTGTCAAAATATTAAAGTTATTTATAATAACTTAGAATATTTTTAAAGTATTAATATTACCCTTAAATGCTTTTTAAAACATTTAAAATTATTTTTAAATAATTACCATTAATATTAAAGTATTAATGTATTATTTATCAAAATATTAAAAGTCATTAAGTATAACTTAATAATATTTTTAATTCATTTATATTCTTTTTAAATGATTAATAAAACAATTTTTAAACTATTTATTTAATATAATTATTAAATAAATTCAATATCATTAATAATCATTAATATTAAATTATTAATGAAATTATCCTTTAAATATTAAAAGGTATATTTTATAACTTAAAATATCTTTAAACACTTTATTTTCATTTAAAATGATTATTATAATATTAAAATCATTTTAAAACTAATTTATTTAATATAATTATTAAATAACTTTAATATCATTAATAATAATTAATTAATAAAATTTACCTTTAAATATTAAATGTTATATTTTATAACTTAAAATATTTTAAACTATTTATTTTTATTTAAAATGATTTTTATAATATTAAAATCATTTTTAATTAATTTATTTAATTTAATTGCTAAATAAATCTAATATCATTAATATTAAATAATTAATGAAATTTACTTTAAAATATTAAAAGTTATATTTTATAACTTAAAATATTTTAAATAACTTATTATCATTTAAAATAATTTTTAATATAATAAAATCATTTTTAATTAATTTATTTAATGCATTTAATAAATAAATTAATTACCAATAATATTTAAATAAATACTAATATTTATGAAAAATATTTCAAATTATTAAAAGTTAAATTTTTATAACTTAAAATAATTTTTAAAATAATTTTTGTAATTTTCAGAATTTAATTTCTATTTTTAAATGATTTTTGAAAATTTAATTAATTAAAATTAATTAAACTGTCGCTATAGGCCTTTAGCTACAGACAGTGTAGTCTATGGTGTTCTTGAGCCTTCAAGAACATTTATAGCCAGCTCCGGGTTAGCTAGTTTGACCAAGAACACTGATCTGATCAAGATGTTTCTGGGCTATACGTTGTGCAGATCATGTAGTAAAAGTGTCAGACTACATGATCTAAGAACAAACATGAACAAACAACATATCATGAAAGAGATATAATCGTCCAAAGTGGCTATCAGAGCTATTCTTCATTTCTGGGTTGCCCAGAAATGAAGAACAGTATGACTGGCCTACTTTGGGCTTCCACAACCTGAAATCCGTATAATGTTTTAGTGATTTAAAAGTTGCAGTGTGTAGCCAACATAACAAGGAACAGATTAATTACATAAAAACAACATAACAACAATAGATCAAGCATATATATACCGGTCAAACCATGTCAAACGACATGCTCAAGCATTTTCTGGGTTACCCAGAAAACAGCTTCCATGCTCGGCTGGCCTAGTTTGACCGTCCACTGTATTCATTAAGTGTGATTTGTAAGTGATATAAAGGTACAATAATGTAGTTTAACCAACATACTACGACTTAGAGCCATCAAAAATAACAAATCAACAACAAAAAGTCAGATCAGTGGCCACAAAGTCCTTGTCAGACCTTTCTAGGGACACCTAGGTTACCTAGAAACTTTGCAAGTCATGGTCGGTCAACGCAGTTTGACCTTCCATAACTTGCAATCCACATATGATATAAGCCTGATGTCAAGCTCAGATCAAAGAGAACATATCAGACTACAACTAAAAAGTTTCAAAACACAAAAAGCCTTAAAGATCACAGAGATACAAGGCCTGACATTCGTTGTCAGAAAACAAAACCAAATTTTTTCCAGATTTTGTAAATCTTCAAATCCGAGCCTCTAGATGTTATGGATTCAACATCTAGCAACCCAGATCATCATTAGACACTATAACCAACATGTTTTAACAAAAATTTCAAACATCAAACAACAGAAAATTGGACAGAAATCAAGCTAGGGTTTTATACCTTCTATGATTAATTTCTGATTCTGGCTTTTTATTTGGTTAGGGGATTTCGTGGGGCTGATCTTAGGGACTGGAAAGCTTAATAATTTCGTGGGTTTGGGTTGAGAGAAAAGGTTTGAGTGTTTGTA
Source organism: Panax quinquefolius (assembly GCA_020205615.1). NCBI lineage: Eukaryota > Viridiplantae > Streptophyta > Magnoliopsida > Apiales > Araliaceae > Panax > Panax quinquefolius. Next base: position 51,637,258 of record CM035170.1, read on the forward strand.
CAATATTAGGCTAGCATATGGTTTTCTCTCTCTCTCCGATGTATTTAAAGAAGTCCAAGATGCATGAATTGCTGATATACAAAGCTTGTTGCTGTCAATTATTAGCATTGGGGTTGGTATGAGTTAGTCACCCACTCACCTAAATGTGAAAACCTATTAGTTAGCAAAAATAATGCAACTATGGGCAAAAAGGTCATTGGCCATATGAATTTAATGGCAATTATGTAATCCTTGCAAACCCTTAGGGTTTGATCCTAAGGTTTACACTACAAAAAAATGGGGCTTCAACAACAACCAATTTTCGTTGCTAAATGTGTCAAATTTTATTGCAAAAGGGTTTTGGCAACGACTTTACTGTCGTTGCGTCTTTCGTTATGCAATGAGCGTTGTTAATTGTTCCGCAACGAACGTATTTTTTTCGTTACCAAAAGTAATATATTTTGCAACGAAATTTGGCTTTCCTACAGAGACATCGATCTTTTAGCAACAAAATGTATTGTTGCAAAATAATTAAAATTTTGTTGCTAAAAACCCCATTTCGTTGCAAAAGCCAACTAATTAGCAACAAAATGAACTATTTTTTTTTTTTTGCAACGACCATGCATTTTCGTTGCAATTGACACCATTTTGCAACGACATTTTTCGTTACAGTAAATTATGAAAATTGTTGCCTAAGCTTGCTTTCGTTGCAGAATGTAAACTTTTTAGCAACGATTTTCGTTGTTGATTATATTATTTGGCAACGACATTATCTTTGAATCAAGAATCGAAAATGTTTGTTCTTTGGTTATTTTCGATAAATGTACGAAAGTCATCGATTATAACGACATTATATATTCTTAGTTTCTTTATATGTGCAACGAAAGTTGATATGATTTGCAACAATAAAAATGTTGCCTTTTATTTTAGTATTAGCAACAATATCCTCTCCGTTGTTATTAGGTTAATTTTTCGTTTGCCAAATATTATATTTTTAATGCCATTAACAACGAAAGTTTGTTGCTAAATGTATAAAAATTGTTGCTATATTAAAACTTGTTCAATGCTTTGGTAACAAATTATATTGTTCTTAGAATCAAAATTTGACATTCTTTTTGTGTACTGGTAGCGCCTAATCTCCCATAACAAATAATGGCAAAAATACAAAAAACTAAAATAATATTAACTTAATAAAATCATCCACTACATAATCATTCATTATCTTTACAATTAACCATCTAAAGCTACCACGCTTCTTCAATCAAAGTATATATCTAATAATAATTGTAATAATTATTATTATTAGTACTATTATAATTATTGTAATAATAATTATTATAATTATAATAATAATAATTATTATTAATAATAGTAATAGGAATAATAATAATAATTATAGTAATAAAAATAAAAAATAATAATAACAACAACAACAACAACAACAATAATAATAATAATAATAATAATAATAATAATAATAATAATAATAATAATAATAATAGAAATTATAATAATAGTAATAATTATAAGTATTATAATAATAAAAATAATAATTATAAGATTAGTAATAATTATTCTAATAATAATAATAATTAAAAAAATTAATAATAATAGTAATAATAATAATAATAATAATAATAATAATAATAATAATAGTAATAATAATAATAGTAAATATAATAATTATTATAATAATAGTAATTGTAATAATAATAATAATAAAATATAGCACATGAAGCATGAAAATCTCATGTTTTCATATAAATATTAATCCTTGCAAGATATTAATAGATACCTTGTGTTGCTCCAGCGGTCAAATGACCAAAGTTCCAAATGATAGGTCATAGGTTCGAATATGTTTCGCGTTTGGACATAATTTTTAAATACTAAATACGAATATTTTTTGACAATTCTCCGAATACCGAATATAGTTTTAAAAAAACATGCTTATTGGGATTATATTAATTTAAGGCAACATTTTAATAGTCGTTGCAAAAAGTTGTATAAGAAATGCAACGAAAATAAAAATTGTTGCCAATGAATGTGGTCCATATTAGGCAACGAAATATAGCAACAAAATTTTTCCGTTTTACCGATGAGGAGAAATCAAGTGGTTAGAAATTTTGCAAATCAATTTCTAACAATTTTGTTTCAAATTTTGCAACGACTTATGAATTTCGTTGCAAAAAGTGAAAGCCTGATACAATCTGCAACGAAGGACAAGTTTTGTTGCTAAAAATACACTTTTAGCAATGACTTATAAAGCTGTTGCTTGAAAAATCGTTGCTAAAACCCCATTTTTAGCAACAAAAAGACTTTTGTTACCCACGAAGATGAGAAATCAAGTGGCCGAAAATTTTGCAACAAATTTCTAACGAAATTTTTTTCCGCCAATGAATTAGCAACGAAATTTTGCAACGACTTATGAATTTCGTTGCAAAAAGTGAAAGTCTGACACAATATGCAACGAAGGAAAAATTTAGTTGCTAAAGGCCCATTTTTTTGTAGTGTTAGCACAAAAAGATTTTCTAGAATTGTAATTAGGGTTTAGAATAAAATAAAAATAATGTTAGTTTCTAATTTTTACAAATTAGTGTTTCTTAATCGAGTTTAATTTTCTAATTACATATACAGGAACATTAGGGTTTAAAATGCTAATTATAATTAAGATCACTAATTTATCAATTAGAGCACCCATTTGATAATTAGGGTTAACAATTTACTAATTAGGATTAATAATTTAATAATTAGGGTTAACAATTTGTAATTAGGGTTTCTAAACACATTAATCATGATCATTAGGATTTAAAGTCTACTAATGAGCATTAAACATCCTAAATTAGCAATTTGGGTTTCCCAGTTTGACAGTTAGGGTTCCTAAATATCGATTAGGGTTTTAATTTCACCATTAGGGTTTTGAGTCAATACTTAGGGTTTGTCATATAACGTCATAATTGGCCAACCATTATCGGTTACGTGTGAGATCCCAAATTTTATGAAATAAAATATTCAATTTTTTTTATATAATTATTATTTTATTCTGTAAATGGTTAAATTGATAAAAGGTTAAAGTTAAGGGTGATATTTGAATTTTTTTTGCAAAGTAAGCAAGTTGTTATTCGTTGTGTCGGGGAATATTCGATTGGTCGGGGAATATTCGTTTTAACAAGGAATATTCGCATAACTGATGACAGTAATTCTGCATCATATCTCTCATATTTTTGATTCAATTATTGTGACAGTATCATCTGCATAATATTTATTATTATTAAATCAATAATTGAGATGACAAAGTTATTCATATTATTATTTACAATATTGACAATGTCTAGAAGTTACATCGAGGAGAGGTTTGGTCACCTAATTGCGGCAATAAGGAGAAATCCTTATCGAAAAGCCCCTCTTTCACGAAAGAACTCGGTTGTTAAATATTGTGAGTTATAATATTAATGATGAATAAGTTGTGTTGATTAAAAATGAATTTTGATAGTTCCATTGTGTTAGGATTATTAGTGTTAGTGGAAATCGACATCTATTCCGATGATAATTGATGTATGGGGGTTATATTGATAAATCGGGTAATTTATCGAATAAATGAGCAATTAATTGCAACTAATTCACATACTTATATAACTATTTGTTCACATGTGTGTATTATTGAATCACATTCTTGTACTATTAGGGGAGTTGGTGCAAGATTGATAATACTTGCATGACTAAGTTAAAAATGGAGATATAGTTGAAGGTACTATACTGTAATTAAATTTTTCACATGATTATACTATTTATTCACATGATTGTACTATTTATTCACATTATTTACTATTAGGGGAGTTGGTGCAAGTTTGATTATACTTGTAGGACTAAATTAAAATGAAGAAAAGTTGGAGGTATTGTACTGTAATTTTTCGAGCCCCAAAACGTGCAATTATCGAAACTATATTTTCCTATAAATAGAAGCTCATTCTTCCTTCATTTCTTACCAATTCACAAAAGCTTTAAAGCAATTATTATAGAGAAAATTATAGAGAGAAAGAAGAAAAGTATTCTGCTACTTCACTACTTCTATATCCAGTTTCTTCTAAGGTAGGGAGTATTATTTCTCTCTTAAGCATGAAGAGAACTTCTGTTATTCCACTCTTTATTATTCTGCTGGAACATCCTGTCTGTGCGTTTATGCCGGACCTGGTTCCATTATTTATCATTCTGTTGGAACATCCTGTCTATGCTTTACGCATGACCTGGTTCCATTATTTATTATTACATTGGAATATCACATGCATGCGTTTCTGGCCGGACTGGTTCCGTCTTTACTATTCTCATTGAATATCACATGCATGACGTTTCACGCCGACTGGTTTCGTATTTATTATTCTATTGGGAATAACCTGTCTATGTGGATTACCATATGCATGGTGAACGATCCTTTGTATTTCATTCCTTGTTAAATTTTGGAAATGATCTGTTTACGTGGATTATGATGAAAGTCATAATAAAAGAATTGGACTAATGAAAATCATGGGTATATGTGGTATTAGTAAGTGTTATGATGAGTTATGTTGGTTATTATGTGAAAACATGAAAGTTTCTTAGAAATCACAAATGGTTGAAAAATCAGATTTTAGTGAAAATCGAACATGAAATTCAATTGACCATATCTCCTATTATATTTCGAATTTTTTAGTGTGGTCAAGTTCTAGAGTTAGGTATATGAGTTTTGTAACTTATCCTAGTGGAATCACTGGAAAAGGTGTTGTAGATTTTTGTTTGTACTGATTTTAGCAAAGTACGAAAAATTGCAAAATATGAAAAAGGCTGCTTCCACGATTTTAAAAGGGCTGTTTCTGCCACTTAATTTGTGAGAAAAATTCTGGCCTTTTGGGACATAAAAATATATGGTATAAAGTACCATTGTAAGGTTGTGGTCGAGGAACCATGAGAGTTACATACATTTGTATTAAAACTCACAGTTAACTGTGGTCGTATTCTATACGACAGCTCAACAGTTGTATAAATGAAGTTGTATCTGAATTTTGTACTATATATCTGGCGACTCAGAATGGGTGATGTATACCTAATTTTAGGGGCGTCACATTTGGTATCTGAAATATACTTCGCTAGTGTGTGACTTTCCTAAGCCAAAATTTTTTACTTGATAAGTTGACAATTTGTGATATGTCAATTGACCTTTGTTTTGAAGATATATTCTAGAATGATATCTGAAATACAGGAGATGAGCAATGGAAAAATCATGATACAGAGCAAATAACGGGGAAGGTACAATCCGAAAAGAAAGCAAAGTATTCTCATCTCTTCGAATACCAGGTACGTAAGTAAATTTCGAGGGCAAAATTTCATAAGGAGGGGAGATTGTGAGATCCCAAATTTTATGAAATAAAAGTATTCAATTTTTTTTATAATTATTATTTTATTTCGTAAATGGTTAAATTGATAAAAGGTTAAAGTTAAGGGTGATATTTGAAAATTTTTGCAAAGTAAGCAAGTTGTTATTCGTTGTGCCGGGGAATATTCTATTGGTCGGGGAATATTCATTTTAACAGGGAATATTCGTACAACGGCACAATCATTGGTGGACCCCTAATTGAGAAAATAACAAAAATACTTTATGAAAATAACGGCGGAAGTTTTACCGTTAACTATTGAAACACCCGGTGTTAAAAGTACAGTAATACGCATGGTTGCATAGTAGCACACGGTATTGATTATTGATGCTTACGTGAGAAGTCACTAAGTTATACTCAATTATTACTTTCTGATAATTGATGCATCATATCTCTCATATTTTTTGATTCAATTATTGTCACAAAGATTATCATCGCATAATATTTATTATTATTAAATCATTAATTGAGATGACAAAAGTTATTCATATTATTATTTACAATATTGATGATGTCTAAAGTTACATCGAGGAGAGGTTTGGTCACCTAATTGCGCGCCAATAAGGAGAAATCCTTATCGGAAAGCCCCCTCTTTCCTGGGAACTAATTGGTTGTTAAATATTATGAGTTATAATATTAATGATGAATAAGTTGTGTTGATTAAAAATGAATTTTGATAGTTCCATTGTGTTGGGATTATTAGTGTTAGTGGAAATCGACATCTATTCCGATGATAATTGATGTCTGGGGGTTATATTGATAAATCGAGTAATTTATCGAATAAATGAGCAATTAATTGCTACTAATTCACATGCTTATATAACTATTTATTCACATGTGTGTACTATTGAATCACATTCTTGTACTATTAGGGGAGTTGGTGCAAGATTGATAATACTTGCATGACTAAGTTAAAAATGGAGGTATAGTTGAAGGTACTATACTGTAATTAAATTTTTCACATGATTATACTATTTATTCACATGATTGTACAATTGATTCACATTATTTACTATTAGGGGAGGTGGTGCAAGTTTGATAATACTTGCAGGACTAAATTAAAAATGAAGAAAAGTTGGAGGTATTGTACTGTAATTTTCAAGCTCCAAAACGTGAAATTATCGAAACTATATTTTCCTATAAATAGAAGCTCATTCTTCCTTTATTTCTCACCAATTCACAAAAGCTTTAGAGCAATTATTATATAGAGAAATTATAGAGAGAAAGAAGAAAAGTATTCTGCTACTTCACTACTTCTATATCCAGTTTCTTCTAAGGTAGGGAGTATTATTTCTTTCTTATCCATGAAGAGAACTTTTGTTATTCCATTCTTTATTATTCTGCTGGAACATCCTATCTGTGCGTTTAAGCTGGACATGGTTCCATTATTTATCATTCTGTTGGAACATCTTGTCTGTGCTTTACGCATGACCTGGTTCCACTATTTATTATTCTGTTGGAATATCCTTTCTGTGCGTTTTACGCCGGACCTGGTTCCGTCTTTACTATTCTGCTGGAATATCCTGTCTGTGCATTTTACGCCGGACCTGGTTCCGAATTTATTATTCTATTGGGAATAACCTGTCTATGTGGATTACCACATGCATGGTGAACGATCCTTTGTATTTCATTCCTTGTTAAATTGTGGAAATGATCTGTTTACGTGGATTATGATGAAAGTCATAATAAAAGCATTGGACTAATGAAAATCGTGGGTATATGTGGTATTAGTAAGTGTTATGATGAGTTATGTTGGTTATTATGTGAAAACATGAAAGTTTCTTAGAAATCACAAATAGTTAAAAAATCAGATTTTGGTGAAAATCGAACATGAAATTCAATTGACCATATCTCCTATTATATTTTGAATTTTTGAGTGTGGTCAAGTTCTAGAGTTAGGTATATGAGTTTTGTAACTTATCCAATTGGAATCACTGGAAAAGGTGTTGTAGATTTTTGTGTGTACGTACTGATTTTAGCAAAGTACGAAAAACTGCAAAATATGAAAAAGGCTGCTGCCACGATTTTAAAAGGGATATTTCGGCCACTTAATTTGTGAGAAAAATTCTAGCCTTTTGGGACATGAAAGTATATGGTATAAAGTACCATTGTAAGGTTGTGGTCGAGGTACCATGAGAGTTACATACATTTGTATTAAAACTCACAATTAACTGTGGTCGTATTCTATACGACAGCTCAATAGTTGTATAAATGAAGTTGTATCTGAATTTTATACTATATATCTGGCGACTCAGAATGGGTGATGTATACCTAATTTTGGGGGCATCACACCGCGTATACAGTACATATTTATAGCACTGAAAAATCAAAAATATAATTAATATTATATTATTATCATTCCTTATTCCAAAACCATAATTAGGGTTTGGATTCCATATCTGATTTACCTTGCATAAACAGCTTTATTAATTAAGTTAAAATATTTAACTTAATAATCCAAGCTAAAATTCATATAAAGAAATAATACTTATAATAACTACAATAACCATTCCTTATATTATTTAAATAATATAATACCATATTTCCTTTGAAAAATAAATAATAAAATATTTCTACAATAAAATTAATTATAAAAAAATATAATTTATAATGATCATTAATTCTAAAATAAAATTATTTGTAAATATTCATGTAATAAATATATTTTATTTATCACATAAATACATATACACATTATCTTGTACAAATCCTCATCCTTAAAATAAAAAAAAAATTATCATGCAAAATTTCTATTTTATTTATATAGAAAATATCGGGTTATTACACTATGACTTTACAATAACGAGATCAAAAGCGATTGAAAGTCACCGCCGAGAACATGTTCATCGGTTTTCTTGGTTTTCAAGAAAATTAATTTAAATGTTCGACCAATGGACTTTAATAGTGAATAACTTTTGATATCAAAAGCAATGATCATGAACCCTCTTTCAGATTACTAACAACATTACAAACTACAACACCAAACTTTTAAAACTCCAAAACATTATACAACCACTGATCTAAGAGGCCTGACTTTCGGTTGTCAGACAACTTTACAAAATTTTCCAAATTTTAGAAATCTTCTATTTTGTGCATATAGATGTTATAGATTCACTATATAGCAACCCAGCTCACCTATTTACACTATGTAGTCTTTTGGCCTATAGTGACGGTCGTCGAGCGTCGCTATAGACATCTATAGCTACGGTCATAACCATAGCAATAACTCTCATCGACCGTTGGTAAAGAGCAAATACACGATTTTTCATGACCTATAGCTAGGGTCGGTGACCGTCGCTATAGGCCAAAAAACCGTCGCTATAGGCTTTACCGACGGGTTCTATGGCGACCGTCGCTAAAAGTTTTAGCGACGGTCTTTTGGCCTATAACGTTGGTCGGCGACGGTCGCTATAGGCTGATTTTCTAGTAGTGTACATACTACATATTTTAACACAAAAACTTAACATCTAACATGAGATCATACGATTTTCAAGTTAGGGTTTTTATACCTCTTAAATGCTTGATCTATGATTCTGATCTTGTGATCTGATATAGGAGAGCTAAGGGATGATATTGGTTTTCTTAATCACTTAGTTTCTCTCAAAATCTCGAAATTCTAGAGAGAGAAAAGTCTTGGACAAAATGAAAAATAAAGTAAGTGGTTTTCTCTCTCTAAATCTATATATATGACTTGATACAATGCACTTGGTGGCTGTGGAATGGCTGATGGCTGTGTTTTAGAGCACATGCTAGGCTAGGGTTGGCCACCCACCAATTATCTTGGCAAGATATACAAGTTTCCTCCAATAATGCACAAAGGGAAAATTGGTCAATTGGCTTTTAAATTTAATGGCACAAATGTCTATTGATCTAACCCATAGGGTTTGACCCTTAAGGTTTAACCCTTAGGGTTAAAACCTAAGGTTTCCAAAAATTAATTTTTCTAGGATTATTATTCAATCTTGCTAATTAGGATTATTATTTTCTAATTAAAATTGCTAATTTAGCATTTATGGTCAAAATGATACATTAGGGTTTATAACCCAAGAATTAGGGTTTTAAATAGAAAAATAATCTTTCTAATTTAGAAATTAGATTTCCTAATTAGATTAGGCTTTCCTAATTACTTATAACTTTAAAATTAGGATTAATGTTTCCTAATTAACATTAAAATTATTAAATTAACAATTAGGTTTTCCCTAATTTTAATCCAGAAATTAGTGTTTTCTAAATCAATTAGGGTTATCCCTAATTAGGTTATTATTAATAACGTTTAAACCTTCTACTGGCATTTGCATTCCCAATTTATGGTTTTCAACATGCGAATTAGGGTTTTGAATTCTCGGAACTGAAATTAGGGTTTCCAGAACCGGTTTTAGGGTTTCTTATAAATCGTAAGAATTTTCTAGCTGAACGTTGACGTTCTTAATATAATATTAGGGTTGGCCACCGATATAGGTTATCTGGTCAACCCTTGACCCTTAACCACATCATGTACATATATCATACCATATACACATAACATAAACACTTATTCCCTTAATCCTGAATAATTCACCACAGAAATTTTAAATTCACGAAAATCTTTCTCGAAAATCTCAAATCCATTCACATATTTTCTATCTAGCTTTATTATTTAACCTTAATTCAATATTTTAAAATTTTATAAATATTTAAATTCTTGGGTTGTCACATTCACCACTTCTTCTAAAAATTTTATCATCGAAATTTACCTTACACCCTACACTATACACCATACACCATTCACCATTCCTTCTCATCATCACATGCTACCCAATATATTCCTTACAAGAGTTAAAATTTTGAAATTGTGCTGAGGGGTTATACAGACTATTGTCTGTCGTTTTTGCAAAGGTTTTATGGAAGTTCATCCGTAAACCGTCATAACTTACGGACATAGTGGGTAATTAGCCCGATGTACCCTATACTTATTAAGTACTGCTGGTCAAATCTGTTTCTCGTCACTACTATTGGCACAAAAAATTTACCTCAGTCGTATCGGATTCCACACCAAAATAATTTGGTTCAGGAAAATTTTCAAAGAACGCTTAAAATTTTCATAAACGTTGGTCTAGCCGAATCAAATAGCTTAGACTCATATCAATAATCAACTTCAATCGAATTATGAATGTGTGTAGCCAAACGTCGTTGGAAAATTAAAATTTTAAAATATTTTAAAAATGACGTCATGATGTCGTACTGTATTAACAGCCCGTTTGAGGATGCCGTCATCGAGTGACTTTGTCATAACACATCATACAATAGTGGAATAATGATTTTAGATAAAATTCAACACTAAGTATTCATGCGTTTCATTTACAACTCCATCAACTTTTTATCATCTCTTCACCAGGTTACATGGTACATAAGTGATAAATAAAAATATTTTTGGTATTTCAAATCATTATCGTCTAGCTAAAATAAGTAGCGTAGACAATTCTTTAAACCGTTCAAAATTTCATTTTAAATTTTTTTTTATCATCTCAACAGGTTACGATCGTGTCGGTGGTCCGAAGTCCACGCATACATAATGGTCACCAAGAGCTTATATAAAAAAAATAAAAAGAAATTCATTTTCAAAAAGGCACATAGTGCATATTTAGCTTGATGTCAAAAAAATTGGAAATCTAACACAGCTAGAAGATTTGGAAAACTTATGTCTCCACTAATGATCAATCGCTTAGAAATCTATCTGTTCCTATAATCCTCAATATTCCGTTTACATATAGTTCTACCCAGTTCGTCAAACCACACTCACGAGTTCAGGAACTTTCCACAATCATATGAGTTTAAGAACTTGTCCTAGTCAGACCTTTGGCGTCCATTCGCTGAGGGGTTCATAAACATTTCATATAATCATGAGTCACGAACGTACCATAAGTATGAGTTTTAAGAACTCGTACTTAACTTGATATTCTTTACTTATAACCTATCTATCTGATATACACATGAGAAAGGAATCACCCTCTTAACATGCATATAGCAAATAGCACAACACAAACATTTCAATAATTATTAGTGTAAGCAACTAAGTGGTTGTTACACCAAGTACAATTCAACTCCCATACGAAGAATGATACAACTTAGCTGCTGACATGAGTCCTCAATTGAAATCCCCACTTAATTCTAAATCCCTTCTCAATACAAATTTCATTTAATCCGTATTCATAATCCTTTCCTGAATTTGTACTCATTCATAGACACACAACAATCTTTGCTTTAAACTTTTCAATCATTCACTGGATCCTTTTCCATACTATAACCTTATCCGATCATGGGGTGATCTCATCGTATATATTACGATTCATTTCAATGTCTTGATTGTTTTGTTTTACGATCTTCTATCACTATACATTTAGTCTTTTAGACTCTATATATTCATCACTACCATTCAACTTTATTATCGAGTTAGGGAACTCAGATTCTTATAACTTCATAGAGATTAGTCTTTGAATCTTCTTGACCAACTAACTCTATGTGAGTTAGATCTTATCCTAATTATTGCGGTTATTAGTCTCGGTATTCTTACCTAAGGTTCATAACCTATAGCTTTGATACCAATCATGAGAGCCCCCCAAATCCGGGTCCCCAAATCACCACGGATCTGTACAATCATACTATAACTATTGCGAAGATATAAACATAAATTTCTTATACAACATACTTTACACACTTTTCCCCAAGGTCAAGTAACCTTCAATTAATACACAATTCATAACTTATTTGACTTACAATAACATTACTATATAATCTTTACAAATCTAATCTGCACATTATACTAAAGATGGAACTGTCTTTGATCTTTTCTTGTATTTGACATATTAAGTCTTAATCATCTTTGGTTATCATGATATAACAAGGGTGAGCATAAGTTTGCCCAATGAAGTATAAGTTCATTTAAGGATATATCATGATTGAAAGAATTTGAATAATAAGATGACTATAATTCAACAATATAGTTGTGAATTAGCATGAACAAATTTTTGATTGAACAAGCATTTAACATGAACAAATATATACGGACCGAATGGTAATGAAGGTGATCGACTTTTCATACCTAATGAACACGTATAATACGCATGGGTGCAATTTAATAATGTTTAGACATGACAATCAGAAATGATTAACTACAAGTATAATTGAATAATACAACTCGAGGTCGAGTTAAAGAAAACGTGCATGTACCATTGATTACCGTTACGTATTTAAATAGGCTTTGTCTAAACCTAATATATAAATAATATCGATATACAAATTAGAATAATATCATCACAATATTTAAAATAACCTAAACACATTATCACATAATCCTATCCGTTTATAACACACATACTACCAATCCTCAAGTCAAACTTTTACAATCTGAGTCGAGTTCAGTACAATTCTGATATCTCGACGGTCTAGTCGGATAAAAAATTCGAGTTTAAGTTCAATTAAACTCTGTTTAAATACTTAACCATTATCTAAGATAACTTATTAACGGTTAAATATTTTTCGTAAGCTCGTAATAATTTTTAAATAATTATTACTATTTATCATTAATTAAATATCACTTAATTCCTTTATCATTAATATTTATTTAATACTAAATATTAATGAAAATCATAACATAATATTAAAATATATTTATAATATATCAAAGTATTTTAATACCTTAAAATCATATTTATATGATATTTAAACCGAATTAAATTCATTATCCGATAATTGCTATTAATATTAAAATATTAATATTTTCATGACAAAATATCAAAAGTTATATTTTATAACTTAAAATATTTTATAACACTTAAATCATTTTTATATGATTTATAAATCATTAATTCTATTTTCCCATAATTTATTTAATATATTTATTAAATAAATTAATTATCATTAATATTGATTAATTAATGAAATTCATCAAAAATATTAAAAGTCATTAAAAATAACTTTAAATATTTTCTTATACCATAATATAATTTTTCATAACTTTTCATGTATTAAAATCATTTTAAATATTTTATTTAATATTATAATTAAATAAATTAAACACCATTTATATTCAAAAAATATTAAATATTTATGAAATATACTCAAAATAATTAAAAACTAATTTTCTAAATTTAAAATAATTTTAGGAATTTATTTTGTATTTTAATAATTAAAACTATTTATTTCAATTTATTAATTAAAATATTTAATTTTAGAAATTAATAACTAATAAATGGCCTATATGGCAGCAGAGCGAAATCGCTATATAATTGTTCTGATGTTCTTGAGCCTTGAAAGTGCATTTTGCGGGTGCTACCTTTGACCAACAATAATTCCTTGTTCAAGATGTTTATGGGCTAGATAATGGTCAGATCCTGTAGTATTGATGCAATACTACATGATCCAACAATCACCAGGGTTAAAATGCATCACACAAACAAGATCTATAGCCTTGAACCAGCTGTCAGACATGTTCTTCATGTTACGGGCATGGCTATAAATTTGTGTCCCAATTCAACGCTCTTGGGGGCCATACATCTCTCGATTGGTTCATGTTATAGTTGATTTAGACGCCGGGCCGTTAAAGCCACTAAAAAAAATACATGGTGTAAGCACGTATAAGGTCCAAAAATCATAAATCTGCAAGATCTAAGCCCCTAAAGAACATGTCAGATCGGCTTGCTTACACGAAATTACAGGTTACCCGGAAAATAAAAGCTGAAAATCAACCACTTTTGACCATTACTACTGATGCGATCTGTTGCACCCCAAGGTTCGAGAGTACTTTGGACTTGTAGTCCTCATGTCATACTATAATCAAGATGTAAACATACATCCTAATAGCTTTACAATAATGAGATCAAAGCCGGTCAAAGTCACTGCCAGAACATGTTCATCAGTTTTCTAGGTTTCCCGAAAAGCGATTTAAATGTTCGATCGATGGACTTTGGCCTAGTGAATAACTTTTGATATACACAAGCAATGATCATGAAAACTCTTTCAGATTACTAACAACATTACAAACTACTACACCAAACTTTTAAAACACCAAAACAATAAACAACAACTAATCTAAGAGGCCTGACTTTCAGTTGTCAGACAACTGTTCAAAATTTTCTAGATTTTAGAAATCTTCTATTTCGTGCATATAGATGTTATGGATTCACTATATAGCAACCCAGATCACCTATTTACACTACATACTACATGTTTTAACAAAAAAACTTAACATCTATTGTAAGACACTGAATTTTATGAAATAAAAGTATTCAATTTTTCTTATAATTATTATTCAGTAAATGGTTAAATTGATAAAAGTTAAAGTTAAGGGTGATATATGAATTTTTTTTTCAAAATATGCAAGTGGTTATAAAATACTCATTGTTGTCAGAGAATATTCGTTTTGTCGTGGAATATTCTTCTTTGTCGGGGAATATTAAATGCGACGGTAGCAATTGACCTTGTGTGGGCCCATAACGGAAAGCGATTGGATGAAGAAAATGATAAATATAAGTTGTTTACAAATAACGGCGTAGTTGTTATCGTTAACACTGTTGGAATACCCGGTGGTTAAAATATAGTAATACGCGTTGTTGCACAGTATCACACGGTATTGCACCAATTATTGATTCTTACGTAAGAAGGCACTACTCAATAATTGTTACAGTAACTACTGTTCAATATTTTATTTTTGATTCAATAATTGTTGCGTTGATATTTTATATTATTGTTGTTTTAATTATCACTGCATAGTATTTTTCATTATCAAATCAATAATTCATATTATTTGAATAATATTATTAGATAGCATTATTGGCAATGTACTAGAAAGTTACATACAGGAGAGGTGTGGTCACCTAATTGCGCACTCAAGATGAGGAGAAATTCTTATTGAAAGCCCCTCTTTCACAGGAACCACACCGTTGTCATTATTGTGATTCTATAATATTATTTGTGAATAATTAATTATTAATTTATATGATAAGGAAAATATTCATTTTATGTGGATATAGATGGAGAAAATTTTTAAAGTTACAATTGTTGAAAATTAATATTTTATCTTTTCTGATAAAATAATATTTTATTATATTATTATAATATAATAATGATGATATTTTTACAATGAATGTGTGATATATAAGTATATGAGGAGGAAGAGTATTTTTGTTGCATTAAATGATTAACACATGTTTTGTGTGTTGGTGGACCCCATTTCTTGACTGAAATTTGATTATAGCTTGTAAAATCGTTCGTATATGGAATTCGGTCAATTTTTTCTTCTGCAAAGTTGTAGAGAATTGAATTTCCTATAAAAAGACGTGAGATTCGAATTTTTCTGACAAAAGGGCTATTTATTATAAATTATTGAAGTTCCGGATTAATTGATTATTATTTTTTATTTGGAATTTTAAATAACTTTTATATGAAAAACGTTTTTGGCAAGTTTGGCACATGTGTGGCTGATATTCTGGATCAATGAAGGTGTGCGTAAGAATTTATAATATATATATATATTATTATTATATTAAATTTTCTGCTTTGGTGTTCTAAGCATTTTCCTATAAATAGGGTGCTTAGGTTAGAATTGAAAATCACACGAAGCTGAAGTTTTCTCTATTTCTCTCTATATTATCGAGTGTATTCTTGTGAGTATTTTGATATCTTGAGTGTTGCTATCTGACGGTGCAAGTTCGATTCGGCGTTATTTCGAATGAAGTCTTCTCTTACGAGGTGAGGATGGTAAGTGATTTTAGGGGATTGTAAGGGATAGTAAGGGAATTTTTTTTTAAAAAAAATGATATTATTTCTTCAATATCATTATGTTGAAATATTGGTTTGAACTTTTTATCAAATTTGGAACTTTTTCATGTCGGAGTTACTATTCATGACTTACTATTCACGAGTTACTATTCACAAGTTACTATTCACGATTTACTATTCATGAGTTACTATTCACGGGTACTATTCACTACAAAATTGGTTTCTTTTTCTAACCAAATTATAGTTGATTTATGAATATTACTTTGGAGATTAAAACTATGTATTGATTATATTGATTTTATTATCATATATAACATTTTTATAACCCTGATGTTGGAATTCTCTTTCACTTGAGTGTAGATGGGTAGATTATTGGTATGATCATGACTAGGGTTCTCTTTAGCCAGTAGTGAAAAGTTGAATTGTGACTGGTATGATCATGACCATTGAATTTATAATTGAATATCTTTAGCTTAAGTGCAAAGGTGAATTTATCAACATGGTTATAATTATTGTTTATATAAATTCTGAAATGATTATATATTTCTTTGAGATGTGAATATATTTGGCCCATAGTACAAAGATGACTTATTGATGAATATCTTTGGCCCATAGTGCAAAGATGAATTATTGATGAATATCTTTGGCCTGTAGTGCAAAGATGACTTGTTGATGAATATCTTTGGCCTGTAGTTCAAAGATTACTTATTGATGAATATCTTTGGCCCGTAGTGCAAAGATGAATTTATTAGTAGGATTATGAACATGAATTGTGATTTGGTATAACCATGATCTTTGATGTTTCAGGTGATGAAAATTATCTTTGTCCTGGATGAGGAAAGGAATTTAGAACTACAATTACGATTATGAGTTATACACGTGATTGTGGATAGGAATTGTTGATTAATGTTACAGGGATAAAACATTGTTGATGGACTTTTAACAAGGAGAAGATAATAGATTTTATGGTCTATTTGACTTTTCTAATGGATTGCTCGTTCCGCTGCAACTATGGGTGAAAAGTTTTATCATCTACCAAATATTCTAAATCTCTGATTTATTACTATTGAAGGCTATTGATAATTTTTTTATCTTTAGTCATGATATTCTTTACTGAGCTAGTTGTGCTCACCTTTACATTTCACAATTCCTTTTAGGTAATAAGAGTGTAGTTGGAATTAAGCGAGGTAGCGAAGAATAGAAACGTGGTCTCTAGGCGTGGAGGTTCTCCTAAACAGATTTTTAGTTGTACCTTTATGTAAGGTGTCATGGTGACGTCTTATCCAGTTGGTGTCCAGAGTCACAGTTGGTATATTTTAGTATCAAAACTCACAACATATATGTTGTTGTATTTTGCACGACAATTGTAGTAATAAAGTTATAGTTATTTTCTGTACCATATATTTGGCGACTCAGAATGGGTTGGATGGAATGGACCTATTTTGGGGGGCGTCACAGTTGGTATCAGAGCTTAGGGATATGATCTATGGCGGAGATCGGGATTAGAACTAGGAGGGGAGAGATGAGTAAATCCTTAGCCTACCTACTAAGCTTATTTATTATTGTCGGTCATAATATCGGAATATTATGTGATATGTTAATTTGTTCAATTAACCCTTGTTTTGAAGCTATATTCTAGAATGATATCTGAAATACAGGAGATGAGCAATGGAGAAATCATGATGACATGGAAGATGGAATCTGAAATGAAAGCAAGGTATTCTAGAATTGAGTGGGCCCCACTCTTGGTTGTTGGGGGAGATGGTTGATTTTTGGTGGGTGAAATAGTAGCGAGTAAAAGCCATCGTGTGTGGCGAGGTCGAAATGCCTTGACGTCTTAACATTTTCTATAAATAGAGGCTAAGTTAGAATTGAAAAACACACAGAAATTCATAAGTTTTCTCTTTTTTCTCTCTAGATTATTGAGTGTATTTTGTGAGTATTTAGATACTTGGTGAGTTGATATTCATCGATTCAAGTTTCCTTGATGTCATATCGATATTCGATCGAAGTCTTTGCTTTCTTTTGAGGTAAGGGATAGTAAAAGAGATTTTAAGGGTTGTTATGTTTTTTCGGTTTACGTAATTTTTCGACCTTCAAAAAATTCTAGAAAATTTGAAATGATATTTTGATGAGTTTTATTGATTGTGTCCAAAAATGGTGATTTTGGATGTATAGATTAAGAGTTATAAATTTTATGAGAAAAGACTATTTTAAAAGTAACAACTTATAATTCCTTGTGGTTAACTCTAAAATTGATGAAATTTTTATTGAGAGTACATCTATATAATATCGATTGTACTCTGTGAATTTTGGAATTTTTGGATAAAAGTACAATTTATGATAAATGTCTAAATATTAATTGGTTTTGGCCATATGAAAAATAGTAAATGAATTTTAAAAATTACGAGAAAATATATATTCACTATGGGACTATATTATGCTAAATCCCGAAAAAGAAATATTTTTGGGCCTGATTTGGTATTTTTCATGAAAATGGACTAGTTATGAATAAATGAATTAAATATGTTATGTGAAGGAAGAAAATTGGAAAATAGGATTTTATGGCTTGATAATCCTATATGAGGTATATTCAGATTTTGATGAGGGTTTTGGTTATTGGTGATGAAAACTTATGAGTTTGGCATTTTAGGATGATTAAATGCATTATTTAGTAAAGTGTAAACAATTAAAATAAATTGTTTATAAGTTTAAGAAATGTTATTCTTTCAATATCATTATCTTAGAAATATTGGTATGGATTTTATTGTGGAATTTCTACATTTTTGAGTGGGGTTACTCTTCACGAGTTACTATTCATGAGTTACTATTCACGATTACTGATTCATTCATACAAAGTTGGTTTCTTTTTACGACCAAATTATCGTTGATTTATGAATATTGCTCTTGAGATTAAGTGCGATTGTTGATCGTATTATTTTTATTATCATATATAACATTTTATAACCACGATGTTGAAATTCTCTTTCACTTGAGTATAAAGATGGGTAGATTATTGGTATGATCATGACTAGGGTTCTCTTTGGCGATAGTGAAAAGTTGAATTGTGGTGGTATGATCATGACCATTGAATTTATAATTGAATATCTTTAGCTTAAGTGCAAAGGTGAAATAATCAACATGGTTATAATTATTGTTTATATAAATTACGAAATGATTATATATTTCTTTGAGATATTAATATATTTGGCTTGTAGTGCAAATATGAAATACATTGTTGATGAATATATTTGGCTTTATAGTGCAAATATGAGCGTGGATGAATATATTTGGCTGTGTAGTGCAAATATGAACTGTTGAGGAATATCTTTGGCACATAGTGCAAAGATGGTTTGTTGATGAATATCTTTGGTAGTAGTCTGAAGATGACATGTTGTTGAATATTTTTGGTGGTAGTGCAAAGATGGTGCGATTGACGAATATCTTTGGCCCGTGGTGAAAAGATGAATTTATCGATATGATTATGAACATGAAATGTGATTTGGTATAACCATGATCTTTGATGTTTCGGTGAAAATAGGTTATGAAAATTATCTTTCTTCCTTGATGAGAAGAAGAATTTAGAACCACAATTATGATTATGAGTTATTCATATGATTGTGGAAAGGCTGTTGAGTGATGTTATAGGGGATAAAACATTGTTGGTGGATTTTTAACATGGAAGATAATAGACTTTATAGTCTATTTGACTCTTCTAATGGATTGCTCGTTCATTTGCTGAACTATGGTTGAAAATTTTTATCATCTACCATATGTTCTAAATCTACGATTTATTCTTGATGAAGGCTATTGATAATTTAATTATCTTTAGTCATGATATTCTTTCTTGAGCTAGTTGTGCTCACCCTTTTGCTTCACAATTCCTTTCGGGTAATAAAAGTGTAGGCGGGTCGAGTGGGGATAACGAGGGAATAGAGCGGTGATCATATATTTGTTGAGGGTGAGCGAACCCAACGTTGGAAGGGTGTTTTGTCACTATCATACAAGATGTCTAATGACATACAACCTCGTATCATCATAAGACGAGGATGTGCTCATCCACTTCTTGAGTATATATCTGAGCACTACTATATAATCTTGGTGTTTGTTTGAAGTATAATTCTCAATTAGAGGCAGTGGAGATAATGATATGTCGAGAAGACTTACCATTGGGAAGAATATGATAGTAATCTTCTTGTTTTTCTTTGGGGTCTATTAGGTTGACGAGGATAATTACATGGCCATATGATATCTATCATAACCTAGATCGTGGCCTCCCGTATACGAAAGGTTTCCTTGAGCACTTCCCAAAGATTTTAATTTCTAAAAGCAGTTTTTGACTAAACCTTTATGTAAGGTGTCATTTGTGAGAGTCTTTATCCAGGTTGGGACATGTGTCACATTTGGTATATATTTGTATCAAAACTCACGACATATGTGTTGTTGTATTTTGTCACGACAATTGTTGTAATAAAGTTGTAGTTGTTTTACGTACCATGTATTTGGCGACTTTCGAATAGGTTGGATGGTATGGACCTATTTTGGGGTTAAATCACTTCTGTTAATGGGGGATCGAGCTTAGGGATATGGTCTCTGGGCGGAGATCGGGGCGGAATATAACTAGGAGGGAAGAGATGAGTAAATCCTTAGCTAGTATGTCCTACCTAAGCTTATTTGTTGGTTAGTCATAATATCGGGATATTATGCGATATATTAATTTATTTAATTAACCCTTGTTTTATGGAAGATGTTGAGAATGGCGGTGAGAATGCTAACAATGGAGTGAATGAGGCTGTGGGGATACCTCTAATCACTAACCATGATAATGTGATGTCGGATGAAGAAGGAATTAGAGATATCCATGTGGTGAGTGAAGAATTGATAGTTACTTTTTTGAGATAGTCATGAGGTAACGGTGAGAGTGAGGAAGAAGAGGAAGAAGAGGTACTTGAGGAGAGTTTATTAGAGGTATTATATGATCAAAATGTAGAATTTCAAAATCGTATTCATGAGTTAGAAGAAGCAAATTTGAAGAACGAGCGATGATGAGTGGAACAAAAGGATCTGACAATTCAAGCTTGTGTTACCGATATGTGATGCTTGAGCGAAGCATTCTTTGGCGAGTATAAGATGATAAAGATGGAATCTGAAATTTGAAAGAAGAAAAAAGCTGAGCAGTAAGAATGAGTGATGCATGGGTAAAAAGCCACACGACACGTGGATATTGTGGAAAGAGATGTTCGATCTAAGAAGGCTAAAATAGATGATATGAATTTCTCTTTACTGAAAGCAATTGGGAGAACCCAACATCGAGTTTTGAATTACCACATGCTGAGTGGTCAACTTTGAATTTGATATGGATCGAAGATTGATGATTCAAATCATGAATCGAGAATCTGACGAAGCGATTGAGGGAGGAATATGTCCTATAGAAAAGTATATTCAACGGTAGTGATGATGGCCAAATCTTTGCCCAGAGACAATCAAAAAAGGTAGTTCAAGGGATAGCGGTTGTCATGACTTCCCAACAAGTGAGGAACCCAAATGAAGTTATCACGGAGATGAGCGATGGAGAAATCATGATGGCCAGGGAGATAGAATCTGAAATGGAAGCAAGGTATTCTCAACTTTTGAAACACCCGTGCGTCGTCGATTTCGAGATGAAATTTCATAAGGAGGGAGGTTGTAAGACCCCAACTTTTAATGAATAAAATCAAATTTCCTTTATTTATTATTGTGAATAATAAGGTATTAATTTGATATAATAACTTTGGTTATGGGTGAAATGTGAAAATTTTGCAAAATAAGCAAGTGGTTATAAAATATTCATTTTGTCGGTGGAATATTCTTTACGTCGGGGAATATTAAATGCAATGGCCTGACCAATTATGGGCCCCATAATGGATAACGATCGAATGAAGAAAACGACAAAATTGAATAACGGCGTGGTTATTCTGAATTAACTGCTTGTTGGAATACCTATGGTTAAAGTAAACTAATACAGCGTTGTTGCGCGATAGCATACGGTATTACACGATATTGTTGAATTATTGATCCTTACGTGAAGAAGCACTACTCGATAATTATCACGATGAATTCTTTATTCAATATTTTATTTTATTGATTCAATAATTGCTTGCATTGATATTTTATATTATTGTTGTTTCAATTATAAATCCTTTGCCATAGTATCTCCTTTATCGGATCGATAATTGATTATTTGGAATAATATTATTAGATAACATTATTGGCAATGTCTAGAAAGTTACATCGAGGAGAGGTTTGGTCACCTAATTGCGCACCGATGAGGAAAAATCCTTATTAAAAAACCCTCTTTCTTGGGCACTTTGGTTGTCATTATTGTGATTACGTAATATTATTTGTGAATAATTAATTATTGATTTATATGATAAGGAAATATTTATTTGATGTGGATATAAATGATGGATTTATTTATGTGATTATAAATGAAGGAATTAATTTTGAGGTATTTTATCGATATTTTATGGATTGGAGGTATTAAAAGATCAAATCGGTGTTCTTACGACTTTATTGTGTGAGTTATAATATTTAATCCGACCGTTGGATCGTTGTAATTTTGGATATTTTATACATATATAAGTTGAGTATATGTCCACAAATTTTGAGCAGTTAAAAATGGCGTATAATTTGTTATGAATTTTAAGAGGTGGCGATTCAAAAATTAGGTTTTGGTGGAAAATTCTAGAATTGAGTGGGCCCCACTCTTGGTTGTTGGGGAGATGGCTGATTTTTGGTGGGTGAAATAGTAGCGAGTAAAAAGCATCGGTGTAGCGTCAAGTCTGCTGCTTGACATCTGCTAATATTTTCTATAAATAGAGGGCTAAGTTAGAATTGAAAAACACACGAATTTCATAAGTTTTCTCTCTTTTCTCTCTAGATTATTGAGTGTATTTTGTGAGTATTTAGATACTTGGTGAGTTGATATTCATCGGTGCAAGTTTCCTTGACGTCATATCAGATATCCGATCGAAGTCTTTGCTCTTTTGAGGTAAGGGATAGTAAAGAGATTTTAAGGGTTGTTATGTTTTTCGGTTTAATAATTTTTACGACCTTCAAAAATTCTAAAAAAATTTGAAATGATATTTTGATGAGTTTTATTGATTGTGTCCAAAATGGTGATTTTTGGATGTATAGATAAAGAGTTATGAATTTTATGAGAAAATACTATTTTAAAAGTAGCTTAACTTATAATTCCTTGTGGTTAACTCTAAAATTGATGAAATTTTTATTGAGAGTACATCTATATAATATCGATTATACTCTGTGAATTTGAATTTTTGGATAAAAGTACAATTTATGATAAATGTCTAAATATTAAAGCGGTTTTGGCCGTATGAAAAATAGTAAATGAATTTTAAAAATTAAGAGAAAATATATATTCATTCACTATGGGACTATATTATACTAAATCCCAAAAAAAATATTTTGGGCCTGATTTGGTATTTTTCATGAAAATGGACTAGTTATGAATAAATGAATTAAATATGTTATGTGAAGGAAAAAAATTGGAAAATAAGATTTTATGGCTTGATAATCCTATATGAGGTATATCTGATTTTTTTGATGAGGTTTTTTGTTATTGGTGATGAAAACTTATGAGTTTGGCATTTTAGGATGATTAAATATATTATTTAGTAAAGTGTAAACAATTAAAATAAATTGTTTATAAGTTTAAGAAATGTTATTCTTTCGATATCATTATCTTAGAAATATTGGTATGGATTTTATTGTGGAATTTCTACCTTTTTGAGTTGGGGTTACTATTCACGAGTTACTATTCATGAGTTACTATTCACGAGTTCTTATTCACGGGTACTATTCACGACAAAGTTGGTTTCTTTTTACGACCAAATTATCGTTGATTTATGAATATTGCTCTTGAGATTAAGTGCGATTGTTGATCATATTATTTTATTATCATATATAACATTTTATAACCACGATGTTGAAATTCTCTTTCACTTGAGTATAAAGATGGGTAGATTATTGGTATGATCATGACTAGGGTTCTCTTTGGCGATAGTGAAAAGTTGAATTGTGGTATGATCATGACCATTGAATTTATAATTGAATATCTTTAGCTTAAGTCTGAAAAGGTGAAATAATCAACATGGTTATAATTATTGTTTATATAAATTACTAAATGATTATATATTTCTTTGAGATATTAATATATTTGGCTTTGTAGTGCAAAATGAGCATTTGATGAATATATTTGGCACATGGTGCAAATATGAGCTGTTGATGAATATATTTGGCATCTGTAGTACAAATATGAATTTGTTGAGAATATCTTTGGCTTTGTAGTGCAAAGATGGTTTATTGATGAATATCTTTGGTGCGTAGTGCAAAGATGACATGTTGTTGAATATCTTTGGTAGTAGTGCAAAAGATGGTGCGATTGACGAATATCTTTGGCTTTTATGGTGCAAAGATGAATTTATCGATATGATTATGAGCGGAAATGTGATTTGGTATAACCATGATCTTTGATGTTTCAAGTGAAGATAGGTTATGAAAATTATCTTAAATCACGGATGAGAAGAAGAATTTAGAACAACAATTATGATTATGAGTTATTCTTATGATTGTGGAAAGGAACTGTTTAGTGATGTTACAGGGATAAAACATTGTTGGTGGATTTTTAACCTGGAGAAGATAATAGACTTTATGGTCTATTTGACTCTTCTAATGCATTGCTCGTTCCGTTGCAACTATGGTTCTAAATTTTTATCATCTACCATATGTTCTAAATCTCTGATTTATTACTGATGAAGGTTATTAATAATTTAATTATCTTTAGTCATGATATTCTTTCTTGAGCTAGTTGTGCTCACCCTTTTGCTTCACAATTCCTTTGGGTAATAAAAGTGTAGGCTTTGGGTCGAGTGGGGGATAACGGGGGAATAGAGCGGTGATGATATATAATAGTTGTTGAGGTGAAAGCGAACCCAACGTTGGAAGGGTGTTTTGTCACTATCATCATACAAGATGTCTAATGACATACAACCTCGTATCATCATAAAGGCGGGGATGTGCTCATCCACTTCTTTGAGTATATATCTGAGCACTACTATATAATCTTGGTGTTTGTTTGAAGTATAATTCTCAATTAGAGGCGATTGGAGATAATGATATGTCGAGAAGACTTACCATTGGGAAGAATATGATAGTAATCTTCTTGTTTTTCTTTGGGGTCTATTAGATTGACGAGGATAATTACGTGGCCATATGATATCTATCATAACCTAGAATATACGAAGGTTTCATGAGCACTTCCCAAAGATTTTAATCCTAAAGCATGTTTTGACTACCTTTATGAAGGTTTCCTTTGAGCACTTCCCAAAGATTTGGTAATTTCTAAAAGGCATATGTTTTTGTTGTATTTTATACCTTTATTGTAATAAAGTTGTGTCATTTTACATACCATGATTTTGCGCTAAGAATAGGTTGGATCCATGGACCTTGGGACATGTCGTGGTGACGTCTTATCATTGGTGTCGAGTATATATATTTTAGTATCAAAACTCACAACATATGTGTTGTTGTATTTTGCCACGACAATTATTGTAATAAAGTTGTAGTTGTTTTACATACCATGTATTTGGCGACTCGAGAATGGGTTGGATGGAATGGACCTATTTTGGGGTTGTCTAAGGGACGATATTGGTTTTCTTAATCACTTAGTTTCTCTCAAAATCTTGAAATTCTAGAGAGAAAAAGTCTTGGACAAAATGAAAAATAAAGTAAGTGGTTTTCTCTCTCTAAATCTATATATATAACTTGATCTGATGCACTTGGTGGTATGGAATGGTGATGGTTGTGTTTTAGAGCACATGTTAGGCTAGGGTTGGTCACCCACCAATTATATTGGCAAGATATGCAAGTTTCCTCAATAATGCACAAAGGGCAAATTGGTAAATTAGCTTTTAAATTTAAAGGCACAAATGTCTATTGATCTAATCCTTGGGTTTTGACCCTTAGGTTAAAACCTAAGGTTTCCAAAAATCAATTTTCTAGGATTTCAAGTTAGTTTTAAAATCAAAATTAATATTTCCAAATTATAATTAAGATTCTATAATTATATTAAGATTTTCTAATCATAAATTCAATCTTGCTAATTAGGATTATTATTTCATAATTAAAATTGTTAATTTAGCAATTAGAATTCAAAATGATACATTAGGGTTTATAATCCAAGAATTAGGGTTTTAAATGAAAAATAATCTTTCTAATTTAGAAATTAGGTCTCTAATTAGATTAGGGTTTTCTAATTAGTTATAACTTGAAAATTAGGATTAATGTTTCCTAATTAACATTAAAATTATTAAATTAATAATTGGTTTTCCACTAATTAAAATTAGGGTTTCTAATCCGAAAATTATGGTTTTCTAAATAAATTAGGGTTATCCCAATTAGGTTATTATTAATAACGTTTAAACCTTCTCTTGGCATTTGCATTCACAATTTAGGGTTTTCAACGTCCAGAATAAGGGTTTGAATTCCAAAGCGAAATTTGGGTTTCGAGGCGGTTTAGGTTCTTATAAATCGTAAGAAATTTCAAGTTGAGCGTTGGCGTTCTTAATATAATATTAGGGTTGGCCAGCGATATAGGTTATCTAGTCGACCCTTGACCCTTAACCACATCATGTACATATATTATACCATATACGAAAAACATAAACACGTATTCCCTTAATCTTGAATAATTCACCACGAAATTTTAAATTTACAAAATTCCTTCTAAAATCTCAAATCCATTCACTTATTTTACATGCAGGTTTATTATTTAACCTTAATTCAATATTTTAAAATTTTATAAATATCCAAATTCTCGGGTTGTCACAATGATTATCCAGACGTCATGATCATTATTCAAGAGGAGGAGGATGATATAGCCCTTTCATCACGGTATCACCGGGACTTAACCCTCGGCAATTGGGCGGCACTCCTTGTATTCATAGAAAAAAGGTAAAAAGGCGGAAAATTCCTCTACCACAGTAGATAGCAATAGGGACATCGGATGATAATTATCCGGATGTCATGATCATTATTCAAGAGGAGGAGGATGATACCGCCCTTCATCACATTTGTCACGGGACTTAACCCTCAACAATTGGGCGGCCTCCTCGCATTTCTGAAAAAAAAGGTAAAAGGGCGGAAAATTCCTTTGCTTACAGAATAGCAATAACTATTTACTTTTGTTGCATAGTATTAGTGTAAGGTTTTGTGAAGATCAAAGTAGCAATCAAATTGCAAAATTAGCATAAGCAAAAGTAAAATCGATTTTAAAAATTTTCACAAACGATTACCTAGATCATCCTTTATCGTATTATTAATTAAAACATAGAACGAAGTTATGGAATCATACCCTTGTGAATCTGAGCTTCCACATATGCGAGTTCAACTCCTACTTCTCGTGATCTCCTTGAATCTCAGGGGTAGATTCCTTCATTTGATCGATGTTAGCCACCCAGTGTATGACCTCTAGATGGGATCCACCGATGAAGAAGAATTTTCAAGAAGAAGGTGTATTAGCTCGAACCCTAGTTTTCCTATCTATATAGAAAAAGAGGCGTACTCTCAATAATTGGAATCACGTATATCGATATCGATATAAGACTCCTCTTATAAAGATATCAAGTAACCTATTTAATTAAAATAAGGTATTATTTATTTAATTAAACTCCTTTATTTAATTGGGATCCCTAATCTTATTAAGGATAATTAATTAAACTCCTTTAACTAATTTTGCCTCCAAATCATATTAGGAATAAATAAGAGTACTTATATTAAATTAATTCCTAAACTCTTTTAGAAATTAAAAATAATAATAATTGTAATAATATTAATAAGACTCTTCTTATTAATTTATATTTAATATTTCAAAATATTAAATAATAAATATTAAACTATTTAATTTATTATATCACCATAGATTAAATTAAATATACTTAACATATTATTACGATTATGTCATTAACTTCTTAAATAATTATTCTTCCTTTTAAAGTGTGACCCTTTAGGTTCTCCGTATTAAACAGGTTGTGAATAAATCAATTAGAACAATTCTAATCTTATTTAAATAAATAAATTAAACTATTAATTTATTTAAATAGATAATATTTATTCTACATAAGGATAAGCCTCCCTAGCGATCAACGACTTTTTAGATAATATAGATTTCAACATTAATCATAAAAAAACTTTGAGTAAATAGTTATTTTACAATTCAATCCTTCCACCATCTGATAACCCAATTAAATATAAGACATGGAATTACTATCAAGTCTTATTTTATTTAATTATATGTATTTCAATTTCCAAATGCACAACTCAGAATGAATGCAAATTAGAAACTACTTTCTAATTTCATTTCACCTTAACCAAGAGATTCTGGGTTGTCATTTATCAAATCACATAAGACATTTCTCTCTTTTACTAAAATGGTAGATTATTTATTAATCATTCATTATCTACATATATAACATAACACCCCAAATCTAGGTACTTAATTACCTCGAGATTTGGTGTTCATAATCAAAAACATTCATATCTAACTACCTGATCATAATATAATTGAATAATAAAACATGCCCATACATGATTACATTAATAAAAATAATATCTCCCAGGTCATCTAACCTTTAATACAATCATCAACGGAAATTAAAACATGATCATAATTAAATCTATTACATAAGCTTCATAAATAAAAGATAAATTAAACGTTGTCGTCTAATTAAGCACTTTGTCCGTTGCCCTTGCTTATAGAAAGCTCTTCAAACTTATTAACTTCATCTGCATTGTTTTGTGCAAGAGTGAGCAAACAATTGCCCACAAGAAGGATAATATACAATAACGTTTTATGAATGACAATTAACTGAGCTTTCAATGGTAAGATATTATTACCAGAACAATAAACTTTAATTCAGCAACTATGAGTTCAAAGGAATAACGAGCGTTAAGTTAACAATAGATATCAACATCAAAGAATACCTTTGAGGTCACAAGACCACGAACTAAACTCTAGGTTTCAAGTATTTCTACTTTAACCTTTAACGATCTAAAAGACTATAATCATCATCTATGTCCTAGGTTAGCGAGTGTTTCCACTGTAACCTTTAACATCTAACATTTATATGGACCATCATTTACGTACTCCGGTGATCAGGTCCTTTGTACTATGTATTATGGAAACATTTAATGCTATTAAGTGGTTCTAAAATAATCCCCTAATATAGGGTTGTTCATCTCGACTTAGATTATCGAGTTCAAGACCAAATGAAGTTTGGTTGGGAATTAACTTCAAAGGAATTCTAGATCTTTAGAATGCTCATCGACCAAGTACTTGTTGAATCAAATAGAGGCCAATAACTATTCAAGAGTTGATTATAATATCTTCATGAACAAGGTATATCGATGAATCAATAAGAGCTAGAGTATTAACGGTTTCTAAATTGAACAAAGCGTTATCATCGACAACATGCTTTCAAAATTGTGTGAGTACATAAAAGCAAACCAAAGGAAGTTTGGTTTGGGTTGACTTCAAGGTAATTTAGAGTTTAGAACATTCATCAACTAAGGATTAGTTGAATTGATAAAGAATAAACTAAGCAACTTAGAGTTTGGTACAATAATGTAAGATAGTCTGATGACATTGGAGAAGCGAAGATTAAACAACGATTATTAGTAGATGAATAAACACATTTCATACAACAACATTGCAGGACTTTGAATAACCAAAGTAATCTTGTTTGGAATAAAGAAATAAAGATTAACTAACTTGCTTCAACAATAAATGAGGTTAAAGAATTAGCATGACAATAAATCGTTAAACATGAGATTAGAGTTAGAGAATTTGCATAAGTATAACGTAATAGTGAAAAGTAACCTTCTTGAATAATAAAGTAGCAAAGGCTAGGGAACTTGCCTCTTACGTAAACTATCTGATTATAATTCACGTACCCCGATATCCTACACATACCATTAGGAATATCACATCAATTAGCTACGTAACCTCATAGATTTATTTCTCATCTTAGTTGAGTTATAACCTTTAGTTTAAGGTACATCCACAATACTAAACCACATAAATCGAATCGAAAAGTCACTAACACTTACATAAGACTTTTAACATCCACTCTTATTAATTAATACTACACTTCTCTTTAATCGAACTTGAATTTCAACAAGTATTTAAGACTTCCTAGGATTCAATGGTTTTATATTAATCACCTTCCATATCTTAGTGCTCATTTCAGAAATCACAAGTGTTAACATCACAAGACTTATTAACCATTCATTGTATAAGCTAAGTTATAACACAACACGTTCATGACTTATAAATCATTTTTACAACTTTGAATTTACAATCCACATAGCACAACTTTGTTTAACCTTGTTATTACATGGTTCTCACATTAACCTAACATTGAGCTAAAGTTACGTTGAGCGATCAAAGTCTGCGATTAGCGAGTTCACTTTATGCGAGACAAGACATTGGCGGCGGCCGCGCCATTTTATCTTGGGTGGTTTGCTTGCGCTTGCTAAAACGGTCTTGACATCTACGCTGCAATTCAATTCACGAGAACATGGTTACGACAGTTTTCTTAAGCCAACTAACACGAATTTCACCCACCAAATGTTAGGTTTGTAATATTCATAAAGCCTTGATCAAATTGCACAAATTAAGCGAGCGTGTAAAATCGAGTTTAAAATTTACAAACCATATACGGATCACCCTTTATACACAATTATTAATTAAACAAAAGATAAAGAATAAATCATACCCTTGAAGATCGAGCTTCCTCGGTGCAAGTTCACCTCCAAATCCTTTTCGCGTTCAATCTTGAATCCACTTGGGTTTGGTTCCTTCCTTTGATAAACATTAGCCACTCGTATGTTTTGGCACATGAGGTGATCCACGAGGAAAAATAAAGATTCAAGAAGAAGGTGTATTTGGCTCAAACCCTAGTTTTCTATCTCTATAGAAAAGGGTACTCTCCAACAAATTGGAATTATGTCGTTGTAAAAGTCAACAACCCATATCATCCATAATAAGACTCCTCTTATTTATAGATGTGGGCAACCCACCTTAACAATTAAGGAATTGAGTTTTAATTAATTAAAATTCTTTTAATTAATTAAGCTCCCTAATCTTATTAGGGATAATTAATTAAACTCATTTAACTAATTTTCCCTCCTAATCCTATTAGGAATAAATGAGAAATACTTATATTAAATTAATTCCTAAACTCTTTTAGAAATTAAAATAATAGTAATTGTAATAATATTAATAAGACTCCTCTTATTAATTTATATTTAATATTTCTAAAATATTAAATAATAAATATTAAGCTATTTAATTTATTCTATCACCGTAGATTAAATTAAATATACTAACTATATTATTACGATTATGCCATTAACTTCTAAATAATTATTCTTCCTTTTATGGTGTGACCCTTTAGGTTCTCCATATTAAGCGGTTGTGAATAAATCAATTAGAACAATTCTAATCTTATTTAAATAAATAAATTAAACAATTAATTTATTTAAATAATATTTATTCTGATAGGGATAAGCCTCCTAACGATCAAAGACTTTCCAGATAATATAGATTTCAACATTAATCATTAAAGAACCTTTGAGTAAATAGTTCTTAATGCAATCTGATTCGATCTTTCCACCATCTGATGTCCCAATTAAATATAAGGCATGGAATTCTTTGTCAAGTCTTATTTTATTTAATTATATGTATTTCGATCCTTAAATACAAACTCAAATAATGCAAATTAGAAACTCCTTTCTAATTTCATTACGCCTTAACCCGAGGACTCTTGGGGTTGTCATTTATCGAATCACATAGGACATTCTCTTCTTTTATTAGAAGTGGTAGATTCTTTATTGATCATACATTATCTCCATGTACAACTTATTATACCCAAGCATACCCTTTGATATACCTAAGGGTCTTAAGGAATAAATCAGTATAACTCATCATACTGAATCTATGATGATCTCAAGTCCAAGGATTACTTGTCTTACTATCACTACGAAATTCCTATTGACGATGAAATAAAACTCCATTAGGTATTCCTTAGCGAGCCACGTTCGATGAACTTATTCTCTAATAAGCACCTACATACTTGCTTTAGTGTCTCCACACAAATGATCATGAGATCAATCATCCTCATCGATGAGCAAGCAACGTATGTACCCGATCTATCCGGATTCACTAATCCCCAATTTAGTAATCGATGATTGGGAACTATTTTAGTTTTAAGCTTTCTAGAATTTAGATCTCATTAGAATGATCATCATCATTATTCTAAAAGCATTGCTTAAAACTATGGGTTTATCACATATTTTAAAATAGCATCGTGTAGATAATTAAAAAGCCTTTAATAAATTAATACTTTTTATTAATAAATGAATAAGATTGTTACAAAGTATATGCTTTATCATCAAACATGATTGGCTTGTGTGCATACTACTTTCAATCTCCCCACTTGCACTAAAGCGATCGTCATAAGTAACTCATACTCTTCTTCTCTGAAAGTAGCGATTATCCTGCTTTGTTGGATAAGCTTTAGTTAATGGATATGTAATGTTGTTCATGAGAGTCCACTATCTCTATAGTGATTTCCCATCTTTCAATGATTCTAATAATCAAATGAAAGTGCCCTGACACATGTTTAGATCGAAGATAAGACTTAGGAACTATTCTAGTTACGTAATGAACTTTTAATCCAAACAATCAACTTGCGACTTCATTTATAGCTATATACTTTGTCTTTATCACTAAACCCGACAACTCTTTCTTTGTTTGGAACCTTTCGATTCACTACACCACAGTTCGAAGATAACACTTTACCTTAAAGTGGATTTTACGTAAATCTTGGTGCGTACGAAAACTTGAGTGCATTAAGCCCTCTGGTTTTAATTAAGACCCACATAAATTTTAATCACATCTTTAGTTTTAGATTAAGCACTTTAAGATGTTTTCAGCACTCATAGTGAACTTCTCCGAATATGGTGATCGACATCGGTCTCGTATATTTCATTGCATACATGATAATTCTCATGTGATCTCTCTTTTTAGATGCATGGGGACTATAAAGAGATACACTCCATAACTCATCATCATGAGACATCTCTTGGAGTTTGCCATGCTAAACGACTTTAGCATCAAATGAATATCGTTCCTTGGGTTAAGTCGAGCATCCTCTTAAATCTATCTATATAGATTTATATCCCCAATTAAGATACTCTTCCAAATCATTCATGGAGGAATATTTAAACAACTTTATCTTTTACGATTGTAGCATTGATATGTCATTCCTTATCAGTAGTATATCAACATATAGTACTAGGAATGTCACGATACTCAACTGACCCTTTATACACACTAGGTTCATTCTTATTTTTGATAAAATCAAACTCTTTTGATTGCCTCATCAAAGCAGAATGTTCCATATTTGAGAAACTTGCTTGATCCATTTCTGCGAGTGTCTGACACTTACCTCATCGTATGTATTTGGATCATCATCTTACATGATCGTACCTCATCATCATCATCCATGATGAATCCATACCTCTCCGGTATCTTGATTACTATTCAGTTACGATTCGGTTTGTGGTATAATAGAATTACATCTACGGGTTCCTCTTATTTGACTTATAGTGTTTTGTGGTTCTTGAACTCTTGAAGATCTATTATCCTCCCACTAGCCCTTTCAATAATAAACACCTTTATCTTAGAAGCGGCGTGTTTACTGACAAACACCTTTTGCTAAGTAGGATATTGAACATATACCTAAACTTACTTTAGGATGTCCAACAAATCTACACTTGTCGAATCTTGTCCCAAAGCTTATCTTTTGAAACCTTTTTCACATAAGTTGGACAACCCTTATCTTAACATACTTAAGATTAGGAATCCTCCTGTCCATAACTTTTATGGAGTCTTGGGTAGGATTTTGAGGTTACCATTTTAGTGAATGTCGCGACCATTTCTAGGACATTATCCCGGAAGGATCTTTGGAATGTCGGTAAAATCATTATGGATAGCACCATGTCCAACAAGGTATGATTTTCATTTGGATACATTAATCAATTATTAACGTGTCGGGATGTGTCCATTATGAAAAACCATTTGAGATGATCCGAAACTTATTGCTGATATTTATTCCTTGATCTAATCGAAGAATCTTAATACTTTGCGAATTTGTTTCATTACGAATTCTTTGAACCTTTCAAATAATTCACACTTGTATTTTAGCAAATACACACATTCAACTCTTTGAATGATCATCTCCTTTTCTTATACTAATTTGTTCGATATACAAAATTATTTTCATGTAAGTCAGTATACAAAATTTATTAAGTAATATTCGATTCTATCTGAAAACATTATTATTATAAATAGAACAACAATTGTTCTTAATTATAATACCAAAGTTTTCATTGTCCAACAATAAAATGGAAATAATATTTTAACAAGGCTGGAATACAATAACAACTTATTGACTTAATAGATTTGCCGGTAAGCGATCTTAAAACTATAAGTTTTTATAGCTAATGTGTGACCTTTGCTTCATTTTCCACACATAGGATTACTTATCTTTGTTTAACTTTCTACTTACCTTGATCCTTCATAAATCTATATTTATGATAACAAAGTCGGTATCCAATACCCAGTAGAACCTTGACTTAAAGAAAAATTTATTTCAATCATGAACAAAAGCGTATTTATGTTGAAACTTCACTAAGCTTCTTTGGTTAGTCTCTGCAAGATGCTTCTTGCGAGTTTCTTTCCGGTGTCGAGGGCTTATAGCGATGGAAGCAAACTCCTTTGCTATCAAGTATCGATTTTGTTCTTATTATCCTTTGTTTACGCCTTTCTATTTACCTTCTTTGAATCTTTCTTCTTTTGAGGAAGATCCTTTTGGCCCTACCGGTAAGACTTGGTCTTTCTTGGTTGGAAAGTGACTCTCGACATTTTTCAACATGTTAAGCAAATCGGTGAGGCGATATCTAGCTTGTTCATATGAAAAATTCACAACAATTGTGAAAGAATTCAGGGAGTGAGTGCAAGATCAAATCTTGGCTCAACTCTCCATCCATGACAAAACCAGTTGTCTAATTGATCGATCAAATTGATTATGTTAAGATCTTTTTATGCATCTTATAGTGCCATTGGCCGTTCTAGATCGGAAGAGCTCCTTAGATATCGATATCTATCGGTCCTACTTTCCTCACCATCAACTACTTGATGTGCGGGGAATATAGTAGAAGCATCCATAGTTTCATGCTTGTTGAAGCTCGTTACTTTCGTAGATCTGAGCATGATGCATTGAGCATTGTGCATCATCTTGCCACTTTCTAAAAGTAGCAATCTCTTCCTCGGAGGCATTATGCGCAACCATTGCGAGGATAGGCGTATTAAGGACATAAGATAGCTTTTCATTATGAGAACTATTCTCAAATTCCTTAACCAATCCGTTTAATTGATCTGGTTAATTTAGCATCTAATATGCCGCGGTGATAGTAATTTTAGACATTGTAAAATTACGTAAATGAATTTATAATTAACAACATTTTAACATACATTCTTTTATTAATTACCAAAATAAATTAGGTCTTGTTTTAAATTGGTATCTCCTACTATTTTCTTCAAACTATATTACCCTCACTTATATAGTTCGGCCAAAATCTAATTAAAGATTTGCTAGTGAGAATAAGGATCCCATTTCAAATGTATATAGCCTTGTGGTGACACAACAAACTATATATAAATAAATAGGTGAACAACTTTTATCGATTACATCAACTATCTGACTCCTTGTATTTTGCCTCTTAGATTATTTTGATCGAGTGGTGGCACATCAAGATCAAAATTATCCAAGTTAAATCAACTAGCACTCCGTATATTCAAAAAGAAAAATATCATCCTTGTGGTGATACAACAAAAACAATATTGTTCAATTTTCTTTATAAGCATCAATGTGATAAATTAACATCTTAAATACTTAATACTTGCCTTGTGGTGACACAACAAACTCGTATTAAATATTTAATACTCTATTAATTTTATCATGCTTTAGAAAGCGACGTTCGATATTCGAAATATCTTTGAGCGCTTAGGACTTAATATAAAAATTGAGGGTTTGTTATTAATTTGTCTCATCTTGTTTAAGTGGCGTACACATATATATATAAAATACGCGTCGTATTAATGAACATGCGAAGCATGTTTGCATAATATATATATATATATAGTATAGCATGCACATATAGAATCTTATATTCTACGGATTGATTATGGACTTTTATTCTACTTTGGTTCACTAGAGCCACCAAGTGAACCAAAGGATTGAACTCTGAGGGTGCGAGAAATAATATTTAAATATAACTATTACATTTAAACTGGGGCTCCATTACAAGCGGGTCTTCATGCTTTCTTGTCCTTGATCTCCAATTCTTCAAAATAATTCTAACTATTCTATTACAAAACTATTTAAAATAAATAAAACCTTGATCGTGATCGAGGGAAATGCATAGGAGGAGATAGAATTTACATTTAGAAAAATTAGAAGGCAGTCTGCAGACCCCATTTAATAAAACCATTACATTCATGCATCCATAAAATAAAATCGAATCGCATTGGTCGATAGTCCATAATCAATCCATTTATTATCATACACATCACCATATGCATCGATAAATAACATTCATCTCATGAATAATAAACATTTAATATATATATTGATATCATTTAATGGGCAAATTTATTTAGTATAAAATCTATTTTGAATCAAAATAAACTCCTTTATTTTAATCCTAATTTAAATCAAAATAAAACTATTTTATTTTAATTTATCAATTTTGAATAAAATAAACTATTTTATTTTAATCAAAATCTTTAATCAAAATAAACTCCATTATTTTAATTAATTATGGAATCTAATTCCATGTAAAAAAAAATCTTTAATTAAAATAAACTCTTTTATTTTAATTAATTATGAAATCGATTCCATGAAAAAAAATCTTTTTAAGGAAACACGGATTATCTTTCTATTTACAAATAAACTCCTTTATTTTGAATAATATGAAATCTATTTCATATCTAAATAAACTCCTTTATTTAAGGAAATTAGGATTCTTTTCCTATTCACAAATAAACTCTTTTATTTTTTGAATAATATGAAATCTAATTTCATATCAAAATAAACTCCTTTATTTAAGGAAAAATAGAATCCAATTTCAACTCTAATTAGTTATCTTGAAATCCAATTCCAACTCTAATTAGTTAGCATGAAATTCTAATTTTAAAATTAAAATAAACTCTTTTATTTTTTAATTATAAAATTATTAAATTTAAAATAAAACTTTATATCTTAATATTAAAATAAACCTTTTATTTTAAAATTAAAATAAACTTTTATTTTAATTATATAATAATTAAGAATATTATTATATATATATATATATATAATAAATATATATATATAATAATATATATATATATATTATATATATATATATATATATATATATATAATACGTTCTATTAACTTTATGTATTAAAATGCATGATCTAAACATTTTCAAAATTTTAACATGCTTCCTTGAATTAAAATGTATATATATATATATATATATATATATATATATATATATATATATATATATATATATATTAAATGTACGTATCATGAAATCCTTGATTTCCCTTTAGGTTTTCATGCATGAGTCCGGTTTTCATGTTCCTTTTTTTAAAAAAAAAAACTGGCATAAATGGCAGTGCCCTTGACTAGCCAAAATTCCATCATCCTTTTATCACGGATCTAATCCTTTTTTTTTTAATAAATTTTATCTGATAAAATTATGCCCAATTAAATTGTTCTAAACACATATCAATATACATATTAAATCAAACAATTAATAATTAGCATAAAGGTTTGGCTCTGATGCCCTTTATTAGGTTTGTAATATTAATGAAACATGATCAAATTGCATAAATTAAGCGGAGCGTGTAAAATCGAGTTTAAAATTTACAAACCATATACGGATCACCCTTTATGCACGATTATTAATTAAGCGAAAAAGATAAAGAATAAATCATACCCTTGAAGATCGAGCTTCTACGGTGTGCAAGTTCACCTCCAAATCCTTTTCGCGTTCGATCTTGAATCCACAGGGTTTGGTTCCTTCCTTTGATCGGCGTTAGCCACCCATATGTTTGGCCTCTGGAGGTGATCCACGAGGAAAAAGAAGATTGAAGAAGAAGGTGTATTGGCTCGAAACCCTAGTTTTTCTATCTACTATAGAAAAGGCGTGCTCTCAACAAAATTGGAATTATGTCGTTTGTAAAAGTCGACAACCCATATCATCCATAATAAGACTCCTCTTATTTATAGATGTGGGCAACCCACCTTAACAATTAAGGAATTGGGTTTTATTTAATTAAAATTCTTTTAATTAATTAAGCTCCCCAATCTTATTAGGGATAATTAATTAAACTCCTTTAACTAATTTTCCCTCCAATCTATTAGGAATAAATGAGAGTACTTATATTAAATTAATTCCTAAACTCTTTTAGAAATTAAAATAATAATAATTGTAATAATATTAATAAGACTCCTCTTATTAATTTATATTTAATATTTCTAAAATATTAAATAATAAATATTAAAATTATTTAATTTATTCTATCACCATAGATTAAATTAAATATATAACTATATTATTACGATTATGCCATTAACTTCTTAAATAATTATTCTTCCTTTTATGGTGTGACCCTTTAGGTTCTCCATATTAAGCCGGTTGTGAATAAATCAATTAGAACAATTCTAATCTTATTTAAATAAATAAATTAAACAATTAATTTATTTAAATAAATATTTATTCTCTGATAGGATAAAGCCTCCACTAGCGATCGGCGACTTTCAGGATAATATAGATTTCAACATTAATCATTAAAAGAACCTTTGAGTAAATAGTTCTGCAAATGCAATTCAATCCTTCCACCATCTGATGTCCCAATTAAATATAAGGCATGGAATTCTTTGTCGAGTCTTATTTTATTTAATTATATGTATTTAGATCCTTAAATGCAACTCAAATAATGCAATTAGAAACTCCTTTCTAATTTCATTACACTTAACCCGAGGACTCTTTGGGTTGTCATTTATCGAATCACATAGGACATTTCTCTTCTTTTATTAGAAGTGGTAGATTCTTTATTGATCATACATTATCTCCATGTACAACTTATTATACCCAAGCATACCCTTTGATATACCTAAGGGTCTTAAGGAATAAGTCAAAGTATAACTCATCATACACGAGATCTTATGATGATCTCAAGTCGAGGATTACTTGTCTTTACTATCACTCAGAAATTCCTATTGACAAATAAAACTCCATTAGGTATTCCTTAGCGAGCCACGTTCGATGAACTTATTCTCTAATAAGCACCTACATACTTGCTTTAGTGTCTCCACACAAATGATCATGAGATCAATCATCCTCATCGATGAAGCAAACAGCGTATGTACCCGATCTATCCGGATTCACTAATCCCCGATTTAGTAATCAATGATTGGGAACTATTTTAGTTTTAAGCTTTCTAAATTTAGATCTCATTAGAATGATCATCATCATTATTCTAAAAGCATTGCTTAAAACTATGGGTTTATCACATATTATAAAACGACATCATGTAGATAATTAAAAGCCTTTAATAAATTAATACTTTTTATTAATAAATGAATAAGATTGTTACAAAGTATATGCTTTATCATCAAAACATGATTGGCTTGTGTAATACTACTTTCACAAGCGATGATAATAACACATCTGAATGGTAAAGAACTATCCACAAACATGTTTCCTCACATATATATCAATATAGAACAATTTGACAACAACTTGAGGCAAGTTTAATTTCTCGAATTCCATGTTTTCATATAAAACTCCATTTTGATATTCATCCTAGAAAAATCAACACTTTGTGACTCAATACTTAGCCAAATCACTTACGTTCGAACTACGTTCTCTTCGTTTCTTAATGAACTAGCATAAACAAAACTCAATTTCTGATTTATCGTACTAATTGACCACCATAATTGGCATTAAACCCGTATGTATCTGCACACAACGTAATTAGTTTTCTTCCTTTTAAACACAATTAACACAATAATTCTTGCCTAAATATCATCTCTAACATCCCAATTACTCATAAAGGCAACAAATCGATTAATATAACAATGATTGAGAATTGAATTCACGGGAACTTAAAATTATGTAACATGGCTTCGTATATGTGGCGCCCCAAAATTGGTGGGTATGTCACCCCATCTTGGGTCGCCACTTTACGTAGTGCATATAAATTCAAATACTGACTTACTAATATAAGCTATGGTATGCAATCTGACATAAACTATGAGTTTGAATACAAATATTGTCTACTAGATATTATACTGAACTCGAAAGGTCCTCATTACAACTATTATCATCTTATTTCACGAATAGTGAGGACTACTAATGCTATCCTCTGGACCATTACTTACGTTCCACAGGCTAAATCCGAAGCTATGTTCTCATTTCACAGAAAACAGGTGAAAGAAAAGGTGAGCTCAGCTAGCCCGATGAAATATTATGACTAAGATAATGCGAATAAATTATCATTGGCCTTAATGATGTTAAGCGATAAAATCTGATAGACAACCGGTTTAAGCTATGCGGTGAATAAGCAATCCATTAAAAGAGTCATGTAGAGAATAAAATTCTACTATCTTTTAGGTTTTAAAGGTTTTCATCAATTTTTATCGTTTGAGACTCGAACAATAAATAAACCACCACATCTAATTATCCACACTTACCACGGTCGAGGATTTTCATCAAATTATCGATAGTCATGACTATACTGAATCACCCACGGTGTAAATCATACCAAAAACTATCCATCAACTTGCATTACGGGCCATTTGAGGACTTTTGTCACATCATTTATATCAAGTAATGATTATCTTAAAGAATGATCCTGGTCATAATCATTACTAAGTTCATCTATGCTGCGTAAGCGAAGATAACATAATATAACGTGAGGATGATGATGATGACGTAATAATTCAATAAAACAAGTTCAAGAATTATTTAATCCATGAATTATTAACGTCGAATTGTCGACATGATCTTGTTTACGTGAAGTAAAATTCAAGAATGATCGGAAGAATATTTCCATGAAAAGATCTTTGGATGAAACGCATGAATATCGAGGATATTCTACTAATTTCATGGAGTATAGAAGTTAAAGTTTTAACTTATTTGGGTATAATAAAGAATGGAATAACAAAAGAAATCACCATGCATGCGGTGCTTCGCGCCAAGGCAGGTTATTCAGCAGAATAATAATAACGGAACCGGTCGGGGTGAAATTCATTCGCAAGCGGGATGTTCAGCAGAATAATAAAGATGGAACCCGGTCCGGTGTAAAACACGATAGGATATTCCAGCGAGAATGATAAAGGCGGAACCCGGTCGGTGTAAAACACTTGACGAGGATGTTCCAACGAATAATAATAAAAGCGGAACCCGGTCACGGTGTAAAACCATGAGAATGAGATGTTCAATGAGAATAATAGAAGAATGTCACCAAGTATAGGATTAAGCCCGTGTCTGAGGTTATTCAATGAATAATAAGCAATGGAATAACATAAAGGATTTCACAAGTATAGGGTATCTGGCGTATACGAGGTTATGTATAGGGTATGCCACTTTTACGGAGTTATTCAACGAGAATAATAATGAATGGAATATGAAGTTCTCTTCGAAGAAGAAGAATAACACCCTGCTAATTACGTAAAAAGAACTGA
Organism: Panax quinquefolius; assembly: GCA_020205615.1. Classification (NCBI taxonomy): domain Eukaryota; kingdom Viridiplantae; phylum Streptophyta; class Magnoliopsida; order Apiales; family Araliaceae; genus Panax; species Panax quinquefolius. Next base: position 51,679,325 of record CM035170.1, read on the forward strand.
ATATAGAAGTAGTGAAGTAGCGAGAATACTCTTCTTCTTTCTATAATTTTCTCTCTATAAACCTCTCTATAATTTCTCTCTAGAGTTTCAATGAGATTAAGTGAAAATAATGAAGGAATGAGCTTACATTTATAGGAAAATGGAATGCATAGTAACTAATCATGAGCGGTCCAGTTGATTTACTTTAATCGGCGGTCCATATTTAAAGAAAAATCTTTTAAATAAAATATAATATATTCTATTTATATAAAACATTTTACTATCACGGAACCTTTATCTTAATCTTATACAAACAACATACAAAACAACTATACGACAACATATGCGTAATAAAATATAATATATTACATTTATAGAATAACTTTAATAAAGTATTCTATTTTATATAAAAAGATGTTTTACCATTTTATTACGTTAATAATCTGAATAAAACAAAGCGTCATTATCATTATAATAATTCATATTATTAATCGTGATAATGGAATCAAAGTAGGTGACTTCTCATAAGCATCGATAATCGATACAGGTGTCTTTACTGTGCGACCACATCGTATTCTTGTACTTTTACTAAAGAGTAGTTCAGCAGTAACCACGGTAAAACTTCATGAGTTATTTCAATAAAATATTTTTGTCGTTTTTCTCGATCAAACCAATGAATTACATTATGAAGTCCACAGATGATTGGTAGATTTATACGAATATTCCTGCTTTAAGCAGAATATTCACGACTAATCGAATATAATATAACCACTTGCATACTTTGCAAAATTTATAAATACTACCTGGCAACTATAATATTATCTTAAATTCACACCATAATATTAAAAATTATTTCAACAAAATAATAAATCTTTATTGATAAATCAGGTCTCACGATCTCCTCTCTTATGGAATTTAAGCCCTCGAAATTAAGTGCGATACACAGTATGATAAAGAGATGAGGATACCTTGAATACCTTATCGTTGAAAACATTAAATTCATCTTTGCAATGTCCAGGCGAAGATATTTAACAATTCATCTTTTTGCCTTGCTACGGGCCGAAAGATATACTGGCTGTAAAACCAATAATGCTTGGAAGCAGCGACAATAGTATCCGACCACGAATTATCCATGCACCAGCGGCGAGGATATTACGTGTTTTCAATCTGATTATGATTATCTGAAAAACGATCCACGGTCGTAATCATACCAAGTCCATCTATACCGCGTAAACTGCGAGATGACTTTGAGCGCATCCATGAATTAATATTTCATTCTTTGAGACTCATTTCAATAATTAATCCACATCATCGAATCATCCACCGCTCTGAGAGTGAGGATATTCATATTCATTAGTATCCGACCACAAATTGTATCCATACTCACTTCTGACCCGAAGATAATTGTGTTTTCAATTCTGATTATGATTATCTTAGACAATCCACGAGTGGTCATAATCATACCAAGTCCATCTATGCCGTAAACCGCAGATGACTTTGAGCGCATCCATGAATTAATATTTCATTCTTTGAGACTCGGCTCGATAATTAATCCACATCATTGAATCATCCACGCACTACGGGCGAGGATATTCATTAGTATCGCGACCCACAATTATCCATGCACTACGGCCGAAGATAATTGTGTTTTTCAATTCTGATTATGATTATCTTAGAACAATCCTGGTGCATGTAATCCATACCAAGTCCATCTATGCATACGTAAGCCACGGATGACTTTGAACACATCCGTGA
>CM035170.1:51681158-51758525 GCA_020205615.1 Panax quinquefolius
TATTAATAAAGTTGTAGTTGTTTACGTACCATGTATTTTGTGACTCGGAATGGGTGTTGTATACCTATTTTAGGTAAATCACGGTTAATATCGAGCTTAGGGGATATGATCTCACAGCGAGCGAGGAGGGGATATGATCTTTGGCGAAGATCGGGGAATAGAACTAGGAGGGAGAGGCGAGTAAATTCTTTGCTAGTGTGTCCTACCTAAGCTTATTTGTTGGTGGGTCATAATATAGGGGTATTATGTGATATGTTAATTTGTTAAATTAACCCTTGTTTTATGGCGTATTTGAGAATGTAAATTTGAGAATGTTAATGATGGAGTAAATGAGACAGTGGAGACACCTTTGCTCACTGATGAGGAGAACGTGAAACATCTTGGCAATGTTCCTCTGTAAACAACACCATTTGAAAGCGGGGCGATAAGCGATGAGATGTTTAGAAGCTTTTTTGCGATTCATGCAAAATTAGGCGAAGGAGATTCTGTTCAAAATATAGGAAGAAACAATGGCAGCGCTTACTGGTTAGTCCTGACCAAGCGATTCAAAGAGTTGGGACCACGAGAATTACTGGGGAAAGCCGGATCCGATTAAAGGCGGAGACTTGGGTCAAACAAATTACTAAGATATTCGATGTCTTGGGATGCGGAGAACGAAAGTTCCATTCGCCACTTTTATGTTAAGTAATGAGGTGATTCTTTGGTGGGAATCGTGAAGCGTACTCCATCAATAGCGCTTCAAGCATGTCTTGGGAGACATTTCAGAAAATGTTCAATGACAAATACTTTCCTAAAAGTGTTCGTCATATGAAGGAGGTAGAGTTTATTAGATTGGAACAAAATAACATGACGGTGTCCCAGTATGAGGCAAAGTTCGCGGAGTTATCGGTTTGCATCTCATTTGGTGGAGAATGAGGAGCATTATGGCGGATATTTACGAGAGGTTTGAAACCCGGCATACGTCGATATCTCATTTCTCATAAATTTTCTCTCTATTCAGATGTTGTCAACAGGGCTCAATTATTAGAGCGAGATAACGAGTACGGTCAACCGAGGGATCACAACTAGGATCATACTAGTGATAGTAGTCATCAGAACAACGATAACCAGCAGAGAAAGAAAAATACGGACAAGAGCGGCAACCACTCTGGTGGTAATCGTGGCCATGAGAATAGAAGACGTGAGTCGGGAGGAGATTTTAAAAAGAGGAGATTCAACAATGACTATATAAAGACGTTAGCACCAACAGCAACTAGTTCCAAGGGAGGAGAACGACCACCGGTCATATGCTATAAGTGCGGAAAAGAAGGACATATCATTGGCGCCCTACAACAGTTTAAGGCATGTTATAATTGTGGAAAGGAAGGACATATCGCTCGAGATTGCACTGTAGCAAAACCAAGTCCAGCGGGGATAGTGACTCAAAAGGCTGTCTTAGAAAAGTCAAAGTCAACGGTTCCTGGAAGAGCGTTTGTCGTGACTGGTCAACATGAAAGGAACCCAAACAAGGTGATCACGGGTAAGCTAATCATAAATTCATGTGAAGTTTATACCTTACTAGATACCGGTGCTACCCATTCATTTATTTCTCCTGCTTGTGCTCAACGTTTAAACTTGACTCCGGAGAAAGTAGACTTTGATTTATCTGGGGAGACTCCGTTAGGAGAAACTTTCAGCACATCCACTGTTTATATATCTTGTTTGATCCAAGTTGGCACCATCACCTTACCTATTGACCTTATTTCTTTAAAGATACTTGCATTTTAGGGATTGATTGGTTAACTACTCATCATGCCAAAATTGATTGTTTTCATAAGGTTGTTAGTTTGTATATTCCTAATCAACCTGTTGTTCGAATTCAAGCAACTAAACAATTAAAATCAATCACTGTCATATCAAGTCATAAAGTTATTCGTTTATTGAAAAATGGATGTCAAGCTTTCTTAGCCCATGTTATGGATTTGAATAAAGACACGTCAGATTTGAATAATATTCCTGTTGTTATTGACTTTCTTGACATATTTCCTGAAGAACTTCCCGGTCTACCCCCAGAACATGAAGTTGAAATATTTATTGATCTTTAACCTGGTACAAAGCCCATTTCTAAAACCCCATATCGAATGGCTCCTATTGAACTTCAAGAGTTGAAGGTCCAACTACAGGAGTTGTTGGATATCGGTTTCATTCGTCCTAGTACATCTCCTTGGGGTGCTCCTATTTTATTTGTAAAGAAGAAAGACGGGGGTATGAAACTTTGTATCGATTACCGGGAATTAAACCATGTCACTATCAAGAATAGGTATCCGCTACCTCGCATTGATGACCTGTTTGACCAGTTGCAAGGAGCACAATTCTTTTCAAAAATCGATCTTTGTTACGGATATCATCGGTGAAGGTTAAAAGCGAGGATATTAGAAGGCACTGAGAACTTCGATGCGGGCATTATGAATTCCTAGTCATGTCTTTTGGATTGACTAATGCTCCTGTGGCTTTCATGGATATGATGAACCAAGTATTCAAGGATTATTTGGATCGAGTTCGTTGTTGTCTTTATTGATGACATCCTCATATATTCCAAAAGCGTGAAGATCATGAGCACCATTTGAAATTTGGTATGCTATGCAAAGGCTTCGTGATAACAAGCTATATGCCAAGTTGAAGAAATGCGAGTTACGGCTTGAGGAAGTAGCATTCCTTGGGCGCGTGGTGTCAAAACATGGAGTATCTGTTGACCGGTGAAGATTGAAGTAATATAAAGTTGGGAACAAGCAAAATCGGTGGTGATCCGTCACGTAGCTTTTTGAGCTTATTTGGTTATTATAGGAGATTTGTGGAAGGATTTTCTCGAATCGCTACTTCGTTAACTCGGTGACTCGTAAAAAGATACAAAATTCGTATGGAAGCGAGGAATGCGAGAAGAGTTTCCAAGATCTCGAGAGGAGACTCATTTCGGCTGCACTGTTTTGACAATACCATCCGGTTCGGATGGATTTGTTATCTCTGATGATGCTTGGGCAAAGGGTTAGGATGTGTTCTCATGCAACGTGAGAAAGTCATAGCCTATGCCTCGCGACAACTTAAAGAATATGAGAGGAATTATCCTACTCATGATCTAGAGTTGGCAGTAGTCGTTTTCGCGCTAAAGATTTGGAGGCACTATCTATATGGGGAGAAAGTGGAGATATATTCAGACCATAAAAGCCTCAAATATTTCTTCACCCAAAAGGAACTCAACATGCGGAAACAATGTTGGCTCGAGCTATTGAAAGACTACGACCACACCATTCAATACCATCCTGGAAAAACGAACGTGGTAGCTGACGCGTTGAATAGAAGATAATATGCGGGAACGAGTGCGATGTTGTTAACACAAAGGCCTATTTTGTGTGATCTACAAAAGATGAAGATAGAATTCAAGACTCCGGGGACCCATGCAATGATGTCAAGTATACGTACAGAACTAACTTTAATCGAAAAAGTTAAAGTTGCTCAAGCCACAGACCCGGAGCTGATGCGTATGAAGAAGAAAGTGCAAGAAGGTACTATTCCAGAAGAAAGAATCGGTGAAGAAGGAATACTTCGAGTCCACTCCAGACTTTGTGTTCCTAACGATTCTGATTTGAAGTACAAGATCATGATGGAGGCACATAATACACCATTTGCAATCCATCCTGGAAGTACCAAAATGTATCATGATCTTCGACATACATTTTGATGGAACAATATGAAGAGAGAGATTGCAAAGTTTATCTCGAGGTGTTTAACTTGTCAACGTGTAAAGGCGGAGCATCAAGTGCCTAAGGGTCCATTGCAACCACTTGAGATTTCAAAGTGGAAGTGGGAACACATTACCATGGCTTTCGTTACGGGTCTTCCCACGGTTTCTCAAGGCATAAATGCTATTTAGGTTATTGTTGATAGATTAACCAAGTCTGCTCATTTCTTGCCGATACGGGAGACTTATTCCCTTGAACGTCTTGCTAGTATGTACATGAATGAGATTGTGAGGTTGCATGGCATGCCAATATCCATAGTTTTAGATCGTGACCCAAGATTCACTTCAAGATTTTGGGTTAGCTTGCAAAAAGCTATGATCACGGATTTATGGTTCAGTTCGGCATACTATCCTCAAACGGACGGACAATCAAAGAGGACTATTCAAACTCTTGAAGATCTATTAAGACTCTGTGTCCTAGACTTCAAAGGCAGTTGGGATAAGTATTTACCATTGGTGGAATTCTCCTACAACAATAGTTATCAGGCAAATATAGGTGTGGCTCCATTCGAAGCATTGTATGGACGAAAGTGTCACTCTCCAATATGTTGGGATGAGGTGGGTGAAGCAACATTGTTGGGACCCGAGTTGGTACGTATGACTACAGAAAAGATCCAAATGATTCGACAACGTATACAAACGGCACATGATCGACAAAAGAGTTATGCGGGTCTTCATCTAAAGGACGTGGAATTTAGTATTGGGGATCATGTATTATTGCGTGTTACTCCATGGAAAGGAGTTACAAGATTTGGGAAGAGAGGAAAGCTCAATCCACGATTTATTGGTCCATTTCAGATTCTTGACCGAGTAGGAAATGTGGCCTATAGACTCGCGTTACCTCCAAGTATGTCTAATGTTAATAATGTTTTTTACGTATCCGTGCTTCGTAAATATGTGAAAGCCCCGAACCACGTTATTAAGTTAGAACCGGACGAGATAGCCAAAGACTTAACGTATGAAGAGGTACCTGTCAAGATTTTGGATAGGAAGGAGCATGTCCTACGCACGAAGGTCATACCACAAGTTAAAGTTTTGTGGAGAAACCATGCTATTGAGGAAATGACCTGGGAGTTGGAAACGGAAATGAAAGCGAGGTATCCTCATCTTTTCGAAACACCAGGTACGTATGTCAATTTTGAGGACGAAATTTCATAAGGAGGGGAGGTTGTAAGACCCCAACTTATTATAAATAAAATTAAATTTCCTCTATTTATTATTTTGAAATAGTAATGGTTGATTTGATTAATGTGGTTAGTTATGGGTAAAATGCACAAATATTTTTAAATAAGCAAGTGGTTATAAAATATTCATTTTTATCGGAGGATATTCGTTTGGTCGTGGAATATTCTTCTTTGTGGGGAATATTAAATGCTGACAGTATGACCTTGTGTGGGTCCCATGTGAAAAGCGATTGGATGAAGAAATGACAAGTATAAGTTGTTTATAAATACTTGGCGTAGTTATTCACAGAATTATCTTGTTGGAATACCGGTGGTTAAAACACGATGTCTGGCGTTGTTGCCGATGATAGCATACTGGTATTGCACCAATTATTTATTCTTACGTAAGAAGGCACTACTCAATAATTATTTGATGTAATTCTTATTCGATTATTTTAATTTATTGATTCAATAATTGTTGCGTTGATATTTTATATTATTGTTGTTTGATAATTGTCACTACACGATATTTTCCATTATCGAAGCAATAATTCATATTATCTGAATAATATTATTAGATAACATTATTGGCAATGCTTAGAAAGTTCTGTCTAAGGAGAGGTTTGGTCACCTAATTGCGCGCCAGTAAGGAGAAATCCTTATTGGAAAGCCTCCTCTTTCCTGGGAACTGCCTGGTTGTCAGTATTGTGATTCGGTAATATTATTTGTGAATAATTAATTATTAATTTATATGATGAGGAAAATATTCATTTTATATGGATATAGATGGAGAAAATTTTTAAAGTGACAATTGTTAAAAATCTATATTTTATCTTTTCTGATAAAATAATATTTTCTTATATTATTATAATATAATAATAATGATATTTTTTACAATGAATGTGGGATATATGAGTATATGAGGAAGAAAAGTATTTTTGTTGCAAAAGTTGTTTAAAATATGTTAAACATGTCTGTGGGTCCATTTCTTGACTGAAATTTGATTATAGCCTGTAAAATCGTCCGTTTGTGGATTTCGGTCAATTTTTGTTTGGAATTTGGAAAAACTTTCTTCTGCAAAGTTGTAGATAATGAAATTTCCTATGGAAAAGATCTGTGGTTCAAATTTTTCTGATAAAATTGCTATTTATTATGAATTATTGAAGTTTTAAAGTTCCGAAATAATTGATTTTTGGAAGTTTTATTTATTTTTATTAATAAAAACATTTTTTATATTTTGTGGGCATCATTAACATGTGCAAGGTGGCTGAATTCAGATCTTAGAATGTGTGCGTAGGAATTTATATATAATATATTAATATTATATTAAATTTTCTGCTTTGGTGTTCTAAACATTTTCCTATAAATAGGGTGCTTAGGTTAGAATTGAAAATCACACCAGGAATAAGTTTTCTCTCTCTTTCTCTCTATATTATCGAGCGTATTCTTTTGAGTAATTTGATACTTTGAGTGTTGCTATACGGAGAAAGTTCCCTTCATCACTATATCTAGTATTCCAGTCAGAAGTACTGTCTTTTCGAGGTAAGGGATATTGTTTTCTTCTTAAGTGATATTATTTTCTTCAATATCATTATGCCGAAATATTGGTCTGAAATTTTTTATCAAATTTGGAACTTTTTGTGTCGGGGTTACTATTCACGATATCTCGGCCACTATTCACGTATATCTGACCTTTATTCACAATACGGCATTATTCACCGAAAAATAAAATTTTCTTCTTTTTGTCCAAAATATCTATTATGGATACTAGCTTTGATTGTATCCATGTTTTGATCATTCTTGAATTTTACCCCACTATGATTATTTATGAGGTATTTTTGGACATGGATAAATCGAAATACGAATCCTTAATATTTGTTATTTTGTTTCACTGGATTCATTTCCTTTAAAATATTGTTCATCATCCGCAGTCCTAAATAATGATATTACTGAATATCTTTGGCCTGTAGTGCAAATATGAATGATTTCTGATGAATATCTTTGGCCCGTAGTGCAAAGATGAACATGTGTTTAGATGAACATGACCAACTGATGAATATCTTTGGCCTATAGTGCAAAGATGAATATTTGATTCCAGATATATGTTGATTGATGTTACATGGATAAAATATTGGCGATGGACTTTTAAATTCATATATAGAAGATAGTAGACTTTATTCTCTATTTAACTCTTCTAATGAATTATTATTTTCGCTTGGAATATTGATTTAAAACTTGTTGTCTATTGTATTCTATTAGATTTTCCCTGTTGAATACTAACGATAATTTGTTCTATATTATCTTGGTCATAATATTCTTACTGGGCTAGTTCAGCTCACCCTTTTCCTTTTTGTTCCATTTTTCTTCTTAGGAGGCGAGAATGTAGCGAGTACTAGTCGGGGTATGGAATATAGGTTCTAGAAATTCGTTTTAGTAGTCCTCACTATTTTTGTAAAATAATGTATCAATAATTGTAATGAGGACTTATTTGAGTGTGGATATTGTCTAGATGACAATATTTGTATTTAAACTCATAGTTTTTATGTTGTATTAATAAAGTTGTAGTTGTTTCTGTACCATGTATTTTGATGACTCAGAATGGGTGTTGTATACCTATTTTGGGGTCGTCACAGTAAGGCTTGTTTGGCTAGCTAACTAAAAAATAACTCATTAACTCTTATACCTTGTTTGGTAAACCTAATTAAAATAAATGGATTAATCCTTATACCTTGTTTGATAAAGTACTATTAGATTGAAGACTTAATATGCATTAAGGCTTGTTTGGCCAAAACTAATTGAAACTCCTTTAATTTATTTTTATAACTCCTTTATAGCAAGGTTCTTTGTCACACTTCTATTTAATTAAATTTTAATAATAAATTCTAATTCTAATCTATTAAATTACTTTAACACATAAATTATTACCATATAATTATAATTTCCTTTATAATTATAATTTTATTCAACCAACTAACACCTTATTTTAATTATAAATTCCAATTAAAATATTATAATTTATTTAATCATTATAAGCTCTCTAGCTTAACTATTAAATTAAATTGGTATATAAAATCTCATAACAATTAATTTTCTTAACTCCTTAATTATTTATTTAACAAATAATTAACTAAACCACATCAAATCAAATTGAACAATTACTTATTCAATAATAAACATATTCATTAAATACTTATATAATTCAATAAATATTTAATACTACAATTTAAAATTCTGGAATGTTACATCATTCCCTCCTTACAAGGATTCTGTCCTCAGAATCACAACTCAAATAATACATTCGTTACATTATTCCCCACTTACAATGATTCTGTCCCTAGAATCGAAGACACAGATTAAACAAATAACTTAGGGTAATCTTTCATCATTTTATCTTCGAGTTCCCACGTAGCTTCTTCAGCATTGTGGTTCCTCCATGTCACCTTCACAGAAGGTAAAACTTTATTCCTGAGCACCTGTTCTTTCCTGTCAACTATCTGGATAGGAATCTCTTCATAGGACAAGTCTTTATCAAACTGCAATGGTTCGTACTCGATCACGTGTTTATAAACGGGTTTATACGATCGTAACACCGAAATATAAAAAACATTGTGAATGTTTTCCAATTCTGGAGGTAGAGCTACCTCGTAATCCACTTCTCCCACTCTTCGCAGCACTTCAAAGGGTCCAATAAACCTCGGGCTTAGCTTTTCCTTTTTAACAAAACGAATTTTCCCCTTCTAAGGATAAACTTTTAGAAATACGAAATTTCCTACGTCGAATGCACGATCTTGTCTGTGTTAATCATCATACTTTTTCTGTATGTCTTGGGCTGCTACCAATCTTGTTCTGATGAGTTTGACAATCTCAGCAGTTTGTTTTACCAGTTCTGGTCCTAATAGCTGGCGTTCACCGACTTCATCCCAGAACAGTGGAGTTCTGCACTTTCTGCCGTATAATGCCTCGTAAGGCGGCATGCCGATGCTTGTGTGGTAACTGTTGTTGTAGGCGAATTCCACCAATGGTAAATGTTCTTCCCAGTTTCCTTTGAAGTCCATGACACATGCTCTCACCATATCCTCCAATGTTTGGATTGTTCGTTCGCTTTGCCCGTCGGTTTGCGGATGGTATGATGTACTCATTCGCAAATGTGTTCCCATACATTCTTGTAGTCTCTTCCAGAAGTTTGATGTGAACCTTGGATCTCTATCTAACACAATTGACACTGGAACTCCATGTCTTGACACGACTTCTTTAATGTATAGCTTGGCTAGTTGATTAAGATCAAATCTAATCTTTATTGGCAAAAAGTGTGAATATTTTGTCAATCTGTCCAATATTACCCATATCGCATCGTATCCCCTCTGAGTAGTTGGAAGACCCATTTCGTCCAAGATATTTCTTTCCACAAAAAAACAAGATATAATGCTTACTTTAAAAACAATTATGTCAACTGTTTGTCAGCTTTTATTATGGAACAATTTAGACAAATTAAGATATGGAAGATAGACATTCAGAACGATCTTTTTGTAAACTTAATTTTAAAACATTTTACTCCCTCCGTTCCTTAATATAGGTCGTTTTAGACATGTGCACAAGAATTAAGGAAATGATTGAAAAGCATTAACTATATTATCAATTGTCTATAATACCCTTCATCTCACTTATCTCATAAATATGGATCAAAAAATTAGGTGGAGTAATAAGGGGCAATTTGGGAAAATAGTAATCAATTCTCCTAGATAAGCACAAACGACAAATAATTAGGAATATGAAAAAAAGTTTAAAACGACCTACATATAGGAATGGAGGGAGTATTATTTTCATTTAACTTGCTCCATATTTTTATTCCCAAAATATTTTAAATGCAATGCAAATGTCCTACAGTACTCAATTTTAGGAACACTTACAATTTTCATCATTTAAAAAATATTTCCATATTAAATTTAGGAACCCAATTAATGTAGATTTGCCCTCACTAATTAGCTTTCCAAAAGTTACTCCAATTAATTGATCCATGCTAATTGATTCTAAAGATATGAATATTGATTTGCTAAATCAATTTTAAAGAAAGTTCAATCAATTCATGAATAACTCAATCCCAAGATATATGGATAGATTTATGTAACGAGTAAAAACTATTTTAAATTAATTCCTTTAATTATGGGAATGTTTTAAAATTAACTTTTCAAAAATTAATAATACAATCCCAAGATGTATGACCAATTGATTTTGTAACCGTTATGTGATTTGTCCAAAAAATTATTTGCTAAAATGCTATATATACGTTGAAGACCACAAGCCATAAGGAGATATGTATATAAGGTAATGACTATATCTGACAATTGATGTCTTGTCCCAAAAACGTGACCATCATGCTTTCAATTACTAATCATGCTAATATAAGTCCATCATTTCTAAAGTATCAGGCATGATTTACTTTACTAAAAAATAGGTACCTTTAATATCAACTTTTAATCAATTCACAAGCCAATTAATTTTAGGAACAATTAGCACTTAAAATTATTTTGAATGCAATATAATGTCCTAGATCACTTAAATAAAATTGGGCACATTTAAAATATCATATTTGATTTTGAAAGCCCAATTATTTTATTCCATTATTAATTAAATTACTTCCATAAATATATTCATGATGCAATGCAATGCAAATCGTAGAGCCTTGATTGAGAAATAATTAAAGCTAGGATCTTACATTTATTTCCTAATGACTCAAGCAATTCTTCAAGCCTTCATGTCTTCAATCATTTAATAAATCAAAGCTTCAAGAATTCTTTTAATATCCTATAAATGCATGAGTAGACATTTTAGTACAATAGGAAAGTCATCATCAAAACCTAAGGTTGGAATATGACCAAGTCAACATTAACTGATGAACTTTTTTGGCCCGTAGTGCAAAGATGAACAGGTGTTGAGATGAACATGACCAACTGGTGATAAAAATGAATATCTTTGGCCTATAGTGCAAAGATGAATACTTGATCCAAGATGTATATTGATTGATGTTACAGGGATAAAATATTGATGATGGACTTTTTGTAACAACCCGATATTTTCTATATAATTAAATTAGAAATTTTGCGTATAATTAGAACCATCAATATACTCAAGCCTCTATTTTAGAATTGGCTACTGTCTCTTGCTTCAAACTCTTCCAGCTAATAGCACCACCATTAAGGCAAATCAAAAAACCTGACTAAGACTTATAGTCATCATTTTCAGTTTAGAAACTAGCATCTGTGTAACTCTTACTGCCAGTTCATCTTTACCTCCATATACCAAGAATAAATCCTTAGTCCTTTTTAGGTACTTGAGGATATTCTTGACGGATGTCCAGTGAACTTCACCTATATTTGAGTGGTATCTGCTCGTCATGCTCAAACCATACGAGACATTCGGACGAGTACATATCATTGAATACATGATAGATCCAATTACCGAAGCATAAGGGATCTTTCTCATATGCTCCTCATCATCTTGTGAATTAGGACATTGGGCCTTAGATATCTTTACAACATGAGTCACGGGTAAATGTCCTCTTTTTGCCTCTTTTATGATGAACCGTTTCAGCACTTTATCAATATATGTACTTTAACTTAGGTCGGTCATTTTTCTCGATCTAGATCTTGATACCTAAAATGTAGGTTGCATCGCCCAAATCTTTCATGGAGAAATATGTTCCTAACCATGTTTTTACAGCCTGTAAGGAAGGAATGTCATTCCCAATAATTAATATGTCGTCAACATATAATACCAGGAATACAATGTGACTCCCATTAGCCTTCTTATATACACAAGGTTCATCTTCATTTTTTATAAAGCCAAACTCTTTGATTGCTTCATCAAATCGAGGATTCTAACTCTAAGAGTCTTGCTTTAATCCATAAATGGATCGCTGCAGCTTACATACCTTTCCAGCATATTTGGAGTGACAAAACCCTTAGGTAGTGTCATGTACACATTCTCAAGGAGATTTCTGTTAAGGAAAGTAGTTTTGACATCCATATGCCAGATTTTGTAATCATAAAAGGCAGTAATAACAAGTAAGATCCTGATGGATTTAACCATTTCTACTGGAGAGAAGGTTTCATCATAGTCAACCCCTTGAACTTATTTGAAGCCTTTTTCTACCAATCGGGCTTTGTAGGTTTGTACATTACCATCCATGTCAGTTTTCTTCTTGAAAATTCACTTGCACTCGATTGGTTTTACCCCTTCGGGTGGATCAACCAAAGTCCATACTTGGTTAGTATACATGGAGTACTCCATCTTAGATTTCATGGCTTCAAGCCATTTCTCAGAATCTGGTCCATTCATAGCTTCTTGGTAGGAAGCAGGCTTATCCTTGTCGACGTCGAGATTTTTGGATGTCCCTTTCTGTTACTTATTCTTTGGTGTTCTCATTTTAGGTGAGATTTGTTTGAAAAAACAAGTGAAAAAGGTCCGACATGTATAATGTCGACGATGGGACTATTAAGAGTCGCCAGTTGGTTTTTTAAATGGTTGTACCAACACAACCGAGAAAAGGTTTTCACATTGAGCTAGTGATGTGACACTGATATACGGGTCAGTGAAATCGAGATTCGTTAGGGTCCGGGGACTTGGTTATGCGGGGGGAAGGTGTTAGGCACCTCCCAACATCCGTGTTACCATGGTGACCGCCTCTTTTCAAGAAACTATTATATGAGTGTGTGTGTGTGGGTCAATGTGCTGTTATATGGAAGTTGTGCGAGGCCTCGTTCGAACCTATATACACAGGGTTTGAATTTATATAAAAATTCAGTTTTTAACAAGATATGGCAGTGATGTTTTATAAAAGAGGTTTTTCAAACCCTAATGCGCAATAGGAATTGAGACCTTTTACACTCCCATTTTTATTAAGTGAGCGGCTGGATTGATTTTATTTGACGAATGCGAGGCATCCGTACAAAAATAATATACAAAAATAATGCCGACTTCCTTATGGGTATAAAAACCATCTGAGAAAATTTAGACACCGCAGAATAATTTACTAGCTTCTTACAGCGGAAGATGTCCATCATGAGAATCGAATCTAGATTCAATGGGATGAATCTGTGATCACATGATTCCTAGGCTCACAAAATACTGCAATTTATATGAAGGCAGTAAGCAGGTATATATATAAAAGCTGTAAATATATATATCTGAGGCGAGATCATCACCAACCACGAAGCACCTCCATGGGGATCGAAATGTAAATAAAGTCATTAAAAGCTATCAACCGCCATAGAGAAACTCCAGTGAGACGGAACATAAATAAAGTATAAATCACGAGAATGCCACGAAGCGAGACTCGAGACTCAAAGTGAATATATAAATAAAAGTAAAGAGATTAACCACCACGAAGTAAACTCCAGGTGAGACAATATATATATATATATATATATATATATATATATATATAAAAGCAATAAACGCATATAGGATGTAAAATCACGGCTCATCGAAGCGAGTTCGACCACGATTCATATATAGTATATATATATATATATATATATATATATATATATATATATATATATATAAATGTAATAAATGCAGATGTAAAATCCGGGCTCATCGAGCGAGTTCGACCACGATTCATTAATATAATATATATATATATATATATATATATATATATATATATATATATATATAAAAAGCGAGTAAACGCACTGGACCAAAGTCTAGGGTCATCGAACAAAGTTTGACCACGTTAATATATATAATATATATATTGTAAAAGCGAGAACGCGCTCGAGGCATGAAGTCAGGCTCATCGAACAAAGTTCGATACACGATTCATATATATAAATGTATATATATAAAAAGCAAGTAAGCGCTCTGCATCAAGTTCAGGCTTAATCGAGGCATAACTCGATAATGTTAGTCAATATATATATATATATATATATATATATATATATATATATATATATAGATTGGAATGAAACCTGGCCAGAAGTGCAGGCAAAAGCAAGCAACACGACTCTCAGCGTGTAGAAGGGTGTGTGCAAAGATGAAGAGAAAGACTCTAAAGTGTGTGAGTAGGCTTACAACTGACTGCTAAAAAAGGCTTCTATATCTTTATAGTGGATAGACACTAGCTTTTGTGTGTACAAAAGAGGCTATATATGAGCTCACAGGTGTTTAAAAGTGGGAAAATACTTTGTAGGCGAGAAGTGCAGAGAACCGGTGTCTGCGGGGTTTCCCGTCTTTTCTCTTAGAAAATCAGCACCCCAAGCCCTTTATTTATAGGCATATTAGCGGCTGAGCCGCAGGAGTACCTGAGGCAACCCGGGTCGGCCCAGGTTTGTTGGGTCAGGTCGTCTCGAAGTACGTGCACTCAGGCACTGTAATGTCCATTCGAATTTTTAGAAGTGCAATCCGGGCATCCGTTTGAGGTATATAGGACCTATTTCGGACCGCCGTTATCGAGAGTTGTACGATGGCATGGGATTAGAGTTTGTGTGAAGTCATTGAAGATGGGACGATGCCCTCCGGTCTTCAAGCTTCAACTTTCATCCGTTACCCCGCACAATAGTCACTTGGGATTGGTTAGCCTTGTGGAACATCGTTGCGTAGAGACGTGACGTGGCATCGTGTTTGGACGAGATGATGATGTCGCCCCTCACCGATGTTATCGTCGGATTGGGCTGATAAAGCAGACGTTGCTCAGACTTCGCATAGATTGGACTGCTGTAATTGTTGAAGGTCCTCATTGTCATCTTTGAGGTGTGCTGTCTTCCGATGTTATTTAGGGTTGGTGCGTGTATCTCGTTGTATTTGAGATTGAAGCTGGTCGCATTTGAAACAAGCATTTCTGGGGTTATCGCCGAAACTACATTCCTTGGGGTTATCACCAAGGTTGAGGGCTATTCCCATGGTTGGGACTGAGATTGGATACCTCGGGGTCATCTCGAGATTAATCGGTCTTCTCAAGTGGTGTCGGTATTGTATCTGCAGGCCTCGGGGTTACATCCGAGGATGAAATCGTTACTCTCAGACTGCGATCCGGGGTTGAGGCTGAACTTTCGGTAGTATCCGGTATGGATTTGGATTGTCTTTCAGGGTTCTCTCTTAAAAGATGAATTTGTCCTCCTGCAATGTTAGTAACAGTAGTACAGAAAATTTTGAGTGTCTATAGATGCCCCTCTTTATCATACTCATGCGTGGTGATGCATGGGTAGGATAAAGAATCCTAGACACTTGAAACTCAACAAGACAAACGTGGTACTATGTGTAGCAAAATGATGCAAATGTATAATACATGTGTACGGGGTTGTAGCAGACATCTTTGGGGATGATCATGGGATCCTGTTGCTTCAACCGGGATTAGTATCTTCGACCAGATTTGACGTGTAAGCCGAATATGTTAGGATGTTGATGTTGGAGTTATCACCAAATTCCTGTGTTCTTGATAACGATTTGATCTTGAAGAGGTACCTCTTATGCGCAAGAGATCTGTGGGGATAAATCTTGATCTGTTTGAGGATGTGTATAACATATTCCATCATCTATCTTCTTTGATAACATTGACCTTTCCGGGTTGGTATCGCCAGGATATGTCAAGATTCTGTTGGATTTACTGCCAACAACAAACGCTGTCAGGGATGCCTAACCTTTATTGACGTGTATTTCACCGTCATGTGAATCAACGGCTGGAAAATACTGTGGGATATACTATTAAGGCTGCTTGACCTTCGCTGACTTGTGAATCAATGACTGAGACTCTGTGAGTAGATTGTCAAGGTTGCTTGACCTCCGTTGTCGTGTAGATTAACGGAGCATTGCGTTGTGACCCCCGCCGGGGATCCGCTGGGGAATACGAGCATTTGGGTATGAAAACCTTGAATAGCTCTAGAGCTCTGATAGGTTTAAACGCTATCGGCTGAAATGACGTCAAGGTTACTTGACCTTCATTGATATGTGTGTCAACGGCTGAGCATGCATTGTTACTCCCGCCGGAGATATACGTTGTAACCCCCGTCGGGGATCTACAGGGGACTCATGAGTACGTACGCAACTATCGAATAGTCCTCAATGCTTCGATGGGTTTACCTGCCATCAGCTGAAATAACGTCAAGGCTGCTTAACCTTCATTGATAGCCATGTCAACGGATGAACGTGTTGTAACCCCCACCAGGGATCTACGTTGTAACCCTCGTCGGGGACCTACGTTGTAACGACCTAGAGTCGGCGACATCGGACCTGTATACGGTAATGCCATATACGATTCCTAACAACTGAGGTCATTGGCAGGGTATACCTTGTGTTCAGGCGACTACCAATGAGTGGTGTACAGATTCAAAGTCTAATCTGAGAAGACCAGGATTGTATGCTATTTTGCTCAATTGCGTGGCATTTTTATTCTCGATTTGACCTTTCTAGTCTGTGAGAACTCTATTCAACTTGAAATGGATCGAGCTGGAGGGGTGGGACCCACGTAGGGTGTGCAGGAGTACACGCCTGCGATCAGTGAGTGGGCTGCTGACACAGCGCGAATCATATATCATGCAGCCAGCCTTCACAAGTTATTTTAACTCATTTTGCATAGAGAAAACCGTGAGCCATCTTCAGATTTGCTGAGTTCGGGCTGCTTTCTGCAAATTCTGTCACCGTACAAGTGTTCTACACTATCCTGGTAATGTATGCATGTATTTTTTTCCAGTTTCTGTCCGTTAGATTGTGAGTTATCGCACGAAATGCATCTAAACACATAGTAGTGATTATGTATGCACAAATGATTTGATAAAAAATATTCAACATAGTAAATGTTAGTATTAAACCATGCTGAACATAATGATGTGAAAAAAATTTGACTTCTAAGATAGTCAAATTGGCACCTTTTTCTGTTATTTTTTGTCCTATTTGAGGTCCAATGAGCAAAAGGTAGAAAGGCAAAGTACTCCTAGCATTGAGGTTGGCCTTATGCATGATGATTTTGATTTTTAATGCATATATTATGTATATGACTTTGGGGCGTGTGTCTTTCTTGAATGGCCACTAGACATGCCTATGTGCATGTGGATAGTCCTATTTTCAAATAGGATTATGGCAAAATTTTTCCAAATGTAGGCATTGGGTAGTCATGCATTTTAACTCTATTATATGTTAAAGTAAATGCATGCATGCATATAGTCATAAATGCATTTAAAAAGCTCCAGGTAAGGAAATACCACACCCTTTCTGAGGTGATTTGGAGACTTGTTGTCCAAATATTATGGATCCGGATCAGCTGAGCAATTCTTATAGGACCACTTCTGGCATTCGGCGGAGGGCTTCTGAAGTGCCTCGTCCCGGTTCTGTCAGATAGCCTCGTCGGTTGGTGGAGGCCGTGATACGTCCTGTCCAGGTAGATGTTCCAGACGTTAAGGACGAGGAGGCGGATATTTCGATTGAGGATCCCGCTCCTGACGCATATGTCCCTCGCACGGAGCTTCCGAGCATTCAGGTGATGAACCCAGAGTTGCTAGGTGATTTGGGCAGACATCCATCGATGTACTTGCATGCTAACGAGGTATGACGTTAGACTTTGATCTTCCTTCTTTCCTATTGATGAGGATTAAAGGGTTCTGATGTTGATCTGCATTTCATGCAGGTTCCAGGATTTACACAGCCTCGAGGGAACTGGTTTAGCATTCATTCCATATACCAGGCGCTTCATCCTGACTACAGAGTGATAGTGCATGAGTGGGGATTTGGGGCGTTCTTTTCCATCCTTCCCCGTCGTTGTCCCTAGGGTTATCTCAGGGCATTATCTGAGCGATGGTTTCATCACACTCAGTCACTCCACCTGTTGGATTGCGAGGTGATGATGACGCCTATGGATTGGTGATTTATTACAGGTATGGATTTTGGAGGGGAGCCAGTTCCTTGCATGGCGAATATCACCCCTACTGCCGTCCGATCCTTACTAGGAGTTTCGGCGGGGCGCTCGAAAAGCGGGGATCGTCTGTTCGTGTCCTTTGAGCGTAGATACTATGAGCGGGCTATTGAGTGAGCCCATGCCTGATGATGTCAGGATCAGGGATCGCGTTCTGCGGCGATTGTTCCTAATGATCATTCGAGGCTGCTTCATAGCAGACAACTCTTCCACGGTATCTTTCACTTTGGTCAGCGCCACACGCGATGTGGACCGTATTGAGAAATACGATTGAGGCTCTTATACCTTTGCCTATTTCCTCGGGGCATGCGCATGCGCTCACTGAGGTTGGACCGAGGCTTGGCTAGGATTTTACCCATTTCTTTGGTGAGTATTTCTCTTGTCTTTTCCCATTCATAGGTTAAGAGTGTTTCTTGATAGCGAGATGTTTTGCCATTGTGTTGGCGTTTTGGGCTATGAGAGGCTCCCATGTTTGCGTCTGTGAGTGTGTTAGGTTTAGATACCTATCCACGAGGGACGACGATGGGACCATTCTATTCTTACGGAGGTCCCTAAATCTGAGGATTCACTCACCGCTTGGTATGTATTGGAGTTCTTGTGGCGTGGTACCATTACATGGATTCCCTATACAGGGGAGCATTTGACCATTGGCTTTGAGGATGGACATCCGACCGGAGTCGAGTATTTGATCTCTACCAGGAGAGTTCCTCTCTTCATTGATGGAGGCTGGGAGCTCTATTTAGGAGAGCGTTCTATTAGGAGCACCACAGGGGAGATCTGTATACCGATCTGGCCTCCTGCCAGGCGTCATTGGCCTGTATCACAGTCACCCATCACTGATATCCCGTTGATGGGGGTTAATGGCTTTGCATTATCAGAGGGCCCATGTACTCGTGGGAGCGCTCCGGCATTGGTGGTTCCCTCGACTATTGGAGCCCGATCCGCGCCACGGTTTATGGGGGACATGGTTCCGGGATCTCTCGATGATGACAGATTGGGTAGCTTGTGTCTCGAGCTCCACTCATATGACCCAGTTGATAGTTTGACCGGCGGTTGGACCAGACACATGTATTTATTCGGCATTTGGGCAGAGATCCAGCAGAGGCGGAGTCATTTGTTCCTTCCAGCTCAGGTGCTGGGCCCTCAGATGACCCATTTGGTTTTACTGGTGCAGATCCTCCTCTTTATAGGCTTGACATCCCTGTTGATAGAGATCCAGTGACTCAGGAGGAGTTACATCAGGTGGATAGGATTGAGGACGTCGACATCGAGACCCTGGTCTTCTTCTGATGTATATTCTCGTTATATCTTTTGATATGCCTCTATTAGATATTGGGTGGCTGTTCCCCATTCTTGCTATATCTTTTGATAGGCCTCTGTTAGTAGTAGGGCGGTTGTGCCCCATTTCCCTGTATTTGTAGCTGTACAGAGCTGATGTATTAGATCATACCCAACCGTCGGTGGTGGCATTAGGTATGCGATCGTGGTACGATAGCATGTTGCCACCGAACATGGTGGGTATTATAGATCTGTTCTTTGCGCAGATACCATGACCCTTTTGGCATTTTAGGTTCCTGCAGGATTTGTAGACGGGATGCTAGAGCATTGGCTACCTGATAGGCAGGTATTCTGTTTTGGCACCCATGAGTTGACTCCTACTTTGGAGGAGTATGCCCATTTGACGATGCTGCCCTTAGACAGACCTTGCGTGCATCTAGCTTTGGGAGACATGAGTAGACGATTAATGACTCTCATAGGATTGAGACGCAGAGTAGTGCAGGACGAGCTGACATCTAGCCATGTGATATCCCAGCATTTTCTGTACGACAGATTTGGCTCAGAGGATAGCTATTCAAGACATTCCGAGGATTTCACCGCGTCGGAGGATTATTGGCATTTGGCCAGAGTTGATGTACTGATGCTATGTGTACTATCATATGTGTACATGCCACGGTATATGGATGAGATAGATATAGGTGTTATCATGGTCGTGAGAGCTCTCAGGGAGGGTCGTACCGTTGTGCCTATGATTGTGGTAGAGACTCTGCGGTCAACATCCTACTGCTGTACTTACCCATCAGGCGTGTTCACTGGGAGTTCGGTCATGCTGTACGTATGGTTTATGTCACACTTGCGACCGGTTGGTACCCTTAGACGGCATGGGTATTGCTTCTCCCATGATGTGGCCATGGCATACTCTTTTCAGCCATCGGAGTGCATAGATGCTCTGTCCTGGTCTGCATTTTTGGCAGATATCAGAGATCCATTTAGCATATTGTTGTGCTCGGGGCTTTGCTCACCATACAGCTTCATTACTCACGCTCCGAGCATAGATTTCCTCCCTCTGGCTGGTTTAAGGGGCGTGATTACTTATCACCCATTGGTCGTGATGTCGCAATTTGACCAGTTCCAGGATTTTCATCCTTTCGAGGGGGCGATAGGTCAGCGTTCAGCTTCTCGATATCTCTCAGCAGAGGACCGATCCCGTGTGTATGCTTGTTGGGATCAGTGTGAGATAGTTGCTTTTTCTGTAAGTCATCTCGGTTATTCTCTAGAGTATTCCGCATGGATGGAGACAGAGATTTCATCGGCTGCAACAGTATTTGCAGTACCGGAGAGCGAGTTAGCCGATGTAGAGCCTATGGAGGACATTGATACCTACATCGAGGAGGAGCCCATTGCTGGGTTGCCAACATTTCTTCCGGATTCTCCTAGTACCAATACTTTTGTGATTCAGCACTCGGCATAATACTTAGAGCAGAGTCTTCATCTGATGACCTTTGAGAGAGACCAGATTCGATTTATGATGTCGACTGCTCTTGATGTGAGGGACGCCGCTCTATTGGAGCGAGACGATGCATTAGCTCTCAGAGATGCCGCTGTTGTTGAGTGGGATGAGGCATGATCTGCCAGAGATGCAGTGATAGTTGAGCGGGATGAGGGTATATCTGCCCAGGATGCAGCCGTCACAAATAGCACTATAGAGGTCCCTTACCACTGGCATGATTGCAGAGATGAGCGCATATATTGATGATCATATGGTCACCATGCAGATGGCTACAGATCTTTTGGGTCGTGTGGATATTCTCATACAGGAGACCACAACTTCGGCTCCTTCTTCTGAGAGGGATGCCATGTTGGGCATGTTGGGTCGCATATACCCTGACTTATAGATGAACTTGTATTTACCTGCACAGACTAGCTTATCCATTTTGTCATGTACAGTTTATATTGTATATATATCAAACAACATTATATATGACAGGGAAATATATTTTTGGATCATTTCCCTTTTAGATATGCCTTGCTATTTGTTTGATATTTTGCCTGCTGCTTCAGGGCTTATGGTCTTGATGTATACTGAATTCCTCTTGGGTGGATGGACACTGAGTTGTCTCTGGATAGTTCAGAATGGATCATCAAACTATATGTATCCCCACCATCTTTGGTGTCTTGGGACTTGTTTCTGAATGGAAATGTGTAGAGGAGTGTGGCTTTCCTCTCTGAGATTGATCGCACCACAGATTTTTGCCAATACTTCTATTCAGGAGAAGCCTAGTTAATTCCACCTCTTATTGATTGGTGTTGCTCTTCAAGGTATGATCGCAGCTTAGATGGTCGCCGAATCTCCTATTTGGGAGGAGTTCAGGTAATTCCATCCCTTTGGTCTGAAGCCAAATGACATGTAGTGTATTGAAGGATGATCCCAATACCAACTGACAAGGGTTTATGTTTTGGTAGGGGGTGAAGACCGCACCATGAATGGCTGCCTACGTACTCCTATTGAAGAGGAGATCAGGTCTGCGTAGTTCGAACCTGGTGTAAGAGGTTCAACGCTGTGTATGGCAGAAATGGTGTAGGAATGTTTTTGGTTGTTTTTGTGAGGAGAAGAGCGTAGAAATGTTTTTGTTGTTTTTGTTTTATTGCGACCGGGCCATATGAAATTGTTGCCTACGTACTCCTATTGAAGAGGAGATCAAGTCGACGTAGTTCACCCCTCAGGGCGAGATGAAAATCGTAATCCCATGTGCAGGTCAGAGTGCGGGGAGGAGAAACTTTAATCCTAGGTTGAGGATAAAATGCATGTATGAGAAGTTTGATCCCAGGTATGGGTAGCCAAACTACAAACACAAGAGGTTCAATCCGCGGTGGGATGACCTAAGTTGTATGAGCGCAAAGGAGAAAGCCAGGCTGCTGGCTTGAAGAGTACGTTTCCCTGAGGGGCAAAGTGTAGATAAGTTGTATCTGGCGATCCTTTGCTGATATAATTGACCATGGAAGATAGCCGCGGTTCGCCTTTCGTCTATTAGAGATAATTGGTGATACATGTCTTGTACCCATTGGTTTTCATCCAGCTGAGCGTCTATCAGCACTCTGAGAGATTCCATCTCAACTTCTATGGGAACCCTTGCTTCCATCCCATAGGTTAAAGCGTGAGGGGTTGCCCGGTTGAAGTGCGCGATCGAGGTTACGTAGGCTATGAGTCAGAGGCAATAGGTCAGGCCAATCTTTGTGGTTGGCGAACATCTTTTGCATAATCTTCTTGATGTTTTTGTTAGCCGCTTCAACAACACCGTTCATCTTCGGACGATAGATGACAGAGTTGAGATGTTTGATGTGGAATTTACTGCATAATTCGTCCATTATTTTGTTGTTGAGGTTTTTGGCATTGTCTGACACAATCACCTCAGGTTGTCCGTATCGATAAATGACATTATTTCTGATGAAAGCAATGATTACTTCTTTAGTAACCCTGAGGAAGGTGGTTGCTTCTACCCACTTGGTAAAGTAGTCGATCATGGTGAAGATAGATCGATGACCATTACTGGCTTTAGGCTCAATGGGCTCGATAACGTCCATTCCCCACATTGAGAAGGGCCAAGGTGAACTCATATTGTGGAGTTCCCGTGGAGGGGCGTGTATAGCATTCCCATGACTATGGCACTGATAGCATCTCCTGATGTGGTCATTGCAGTCAGCTTTGAGAGATAGCCAATAATGTCCCGTCCTGAGGACTTTCTTGACAAGGAGGGAACCACTTATGTGGGGGCCACAAACTCCACCATGGATTTCATCCATAAGCCTTTGGGCTTGATCTTTGTCTAAACATCTGAGGAGACCTAGTCCTTCATCTCTTTTGTAGAGAGCATCTCCACTCAGGTAGAACTTCATAGCAAGTCGATGGATTCTCCTTTTCTCAGTCGGGCTCGCCTCAGCGGGTGTAGATCCATCTCGCAGATATTCCTTGTTATGTTGATACCAAGGATGTTGGATGGGAGGTAGCTCATTCGATACTTCTCCAACGTAACTCCCATAGGCTGGGGCCTTGTGCAGGGAAATCATGATGCTCGGCAAGTGTTCCTTATCTGATATGCGAATCAAGGAGGCCAAAGTAGCTAATGCGTCCACAAAGTCATTCCTATAACGAGGAATGTGTAGAAAGGAGATTTCTTCGAACTCCAAAACCATCTTCATAACCTGCCGATGGTAAGGCAGCAAATGTAGTTCTTTGGTTTGATAGATTAGGTGGATTATTCGATTACACTATGAATCTCGAGGACGATTAACCGCCCGATGCCCATTGAACGGGCAAGTTTTAACCCCATGAGACAACCTTCATACTCAGCCATATTGTTGGTGCTGACAAACTGTAATTTGATGGCGACGGGATACTGATCCCCCGTATCAGATACTAGAACTGCTCCAGCTACAGAACCTTCCATATTAACAGCTCCATCAAAATACATCTTCCATGATTGGCGTGCATCGTATTGATGGTGTTGCTGTATTGTCATTACTCCTTCATCGGGGAAATATGTTTCCAAGGGTTTGAAATCCCCTGAAGGTGCGGCGGCCAGTTGATCCGCAATTCCTTGACCTTTGATGGACTTTTGAGTCACATATACGATGTCAAATTGTTGTAGGATCAACTGCCATCTGGACAGTGGGCAATTTAACATAGGTTTATTGAACACGTATTTGAGAGGAGCCACACGGGATATGAGATGGGTTGTGTGACCATGAAGGTAATGTTGTAACCTCATGGAGGCCCATGCTAAAGCATAACACGTCTTTCCGATCAGAGTGTACTTGTGTTAACTGCTGCTGAACCTTTTGCTGAGGTAATAGATAGCCCTTTCTTGGTCTCTATTGTCCTTCTGTCCCAGCATATAGCCCATGGCATTGTCACTTATGGACAGGTACATGAACAGGGGAACATCATCCCTGGGTGGTACCAACACAGGAGCTTTGACTAGCTATTTCATGATTGTAAGGAAGGCATTCTGGCACTCATCATTCCATTTCATGGAGGAGTTCTTCCTTAATAGCTTGAAGATTGGCTCACAGGTTGCTGTGAGTTGGGAGATAAATCTGCTGATGAAGTTGATTCTTCCCAAAAATCCCCGTATTTCCTTCTCTGCATGCGAGGAATGGGCATTTTTCGGTGATGGCTTGGATTTTGGCGGGATCTAGCTCTATCCCTTTGTGGTCGACTAGAAATCCTAGCAACTTGCACGATTTAACGCCAAAGGCGCACCATTGGATTCAACTTCAAGTTGTATTTTACGCAACTTTGTTGAACAACTTTACGAGATGGTCATATGGTTATCCTCCTTAGGGACTTGACAATGATGTTATCCACGTAGATCTCTATCTCTTTGTGCATTAAGTCATAGAAAAGAGCCATCATAGCTCGTTGATAGGTAGCTCTGGCATTGATGAGGCCGAATGACAACCGTCTATAGTAAAAAGTTCCCCAATGAGTGATGAAAGCAGTTTTTTCATGATCTTCCTCGGCAACCATGATCTGATGGTACCCCGCAAAGCAATCAGCAAAGGAGTACATGTCGTATTGCACAGTATTGTCAATGAGAATGTGGATAAATGGCACGGGAAAGTTGTCTTTTAAGCAAGCTTTGTTCAAGTCCCGGTAATCCACATTAAACTCGCACCTTCCCTCCGAGGTTTAGGTGCAGACACGATGTTGGATATCCACTCAAGATATGTAGACACCATGATGATGCCAGCTTGAAATTGTTTCACAATTTCTTCTTTCACCTTTAAACTATATTCAGGTTTCAATCGCCTTAGCTTTTGCTTGACTGGCTTAAATCCCTCTTTAATGGGAAGGCGATGAAGGACAATGTTAGTGGACAAACCCACCATGTCTTTATCAGACCATGCAAACACATCCTGGAATTGGGTTAATAGTGTAACCATGTCATTCCGTTGGCTTGGGGTAATGTCTAAACCAATCTGGATTAACTTAGGGCTTTCTAAGGTTCCGAGATTGAAAGAAGTGGTTTGATCAAAGTTGGGTTTGGGTTTGTCTTTGACCCATTCTTGAATTTCTGGAGGCACCTCAATGTTATCCTGTATATCCATCAAGGCTGAATTCATCTCTACATCCAAGGTACAATCCCTGTGTAGAAGACGCATCGTATCCGCAAGTATAGGCACAACTAAATTCAGAGTCCTGAAACAAAATATGCTTTCACATAGTATATATATGAAATGTGTTTGATCATACACAGTGTTAGCATATACTGGCAAAATAAAGCGCTATCATTGCATGAAAAAGTAAGCGGTTATTATATCTCTCGGGAAGAAAGAGTTTACACCGCTTTACCGTGGCGACCAATGCAAGAAATCTTTGTTCCAATTGGCAAGAGTAAAGTTTAGGTGGACCGCATGATGATGGAGGATTGTCATCATCCTCCTATCCCGAATGATGGCCATTACGTCCAAGGCAATCATAAATCAGGGTGTATCTGTTGGTATGTTCATCATGAACGATGATACGTATACTGGACATCATCCGTATGACGTCTTATTTGATTCTTCGCTCCTCTTCTTCCACTGCGGGATTTGGAACAAAAACTTCTTTTCCTTTCATCGGTACCGGCTTGGGACACAACATAGCCATTACATCGGCTGGCACCTTTACGGGAGGTTGTGCGGACTCAGATTTTAAAGACGAAGCTAAACGCCACATGGTTGAAGCTGAAGGAATCTGCTGATGTTTATGAGGATTCCTGTGACTAGAACTAGCAGAATAGCCTAGCCCAGCTGTTCCAGCTTGCCTAGTTAAGCGAATTGGGTACTTGATACCCTGGTAATCTTTACCCAACCCTTATCCTGGCTTATGACCTAACGACATCATTTCTTGAGTGGCCGACATTACCTCTGCAGAAATCTTGGGTTCGGGCAATGGTGCTCCAATAGCATGGTATTGGGTGTTGCTTATTTCCAAAGCATGAAATCTGACTGGTTCCACATCGGCATTGGCATGGATGAACGACATGTCTCCATGCTGAGGAATCTCTGGTTCAGCATTGACTATGACTAGACTATTGTTGATAATGTATTTCAGCTGTTGGTGAAGAGTGGAGGGGACTGCCCCAGCCATATGAATCCATGGTCGTCCCAAGAGCAGGTTGTATCCCGAATCTATCTTGAGCACATGGAAAGATACGCAGAATGTGTGAGGACCAATTTTGATTGGCAGCTCAATTACTCCGACTGAGTTAATGCGGGCTCCATCAAAAGCTTTGATGATAGTATGGCTACTCCGAATTCGGTTGAGATTAATGTTCAACTTCACCAAGGTAGCATATGGGCAGATATTCAGAGAGGAACCTCCATCTATTAAGACTCCAGCTACCATATATCCGGAGGACAAGACCGCAATGTGCAACGGTTTGCAATGACCAGTCCCTTCAGGCGGTATGTCATCATCAGTGAAGGATATCACATTGTTGTTGAAAATGTGATCAACCATATGTTGAAACTTTTCCGTGTCCACTGATGTTAGTAAATAGGCTTCTTCTAGAACCTTTAGCAAGACCTTCCGGTGATTCTCGGATGTTAGGACCAAGTCCAAAATTGATATTTATTGTGGAGCTTCTTTCAAGCTTAAAACCACCGCAACTTCATTATGACTCATAGTACGGAGGAATTTTTCAATCTTCTCCATGGGTATTTTCCCCTTTGATTTGGTGGTAGGCTTCATCACCCGTTGGGGAAGATCTGATGGATTTTCTTTCGACTTTAAAGCGATTGTATGTGAGGTGGATCCTTCACCTTCTCCATAATTCCATGGAACCTTCGCAAGCTAACAATAGGATATTGTGCTCTGCATGGCAAGTTGATTGGCTCGGGAGCGACCACTTTCAAAGGATTGTTTCCTCCCTTGAGTTGAATTGTTGGCATTGTGAGAAAGGTATTAATCCCATCAGTTTCAGTGGATATGACTGCTACCACACTCTTCCACTTGGTAGGGCTTGCATTCTCACTTGCACGCAATACAGTATCGTCGTCTGCTAGGCGCAGGACACCATTGTCGATTAGATTTTGAATAAGGTGGCGGAGTGCCCAGCATTCTTCTGTGCTGTGACCACGAGATTGGGAGTGATATTGGCACACTCCATCAGAGTTGTACCATCCTGAACGAGGGTTGATTGGAGGTAGAAGGGAGCTGATCCTTCCTTCATTAATTAGCATATAAAGGATTTCCTCCATAGGTTAGCCCAGATAGGTGAATTCCCTTTTGTTGGCGAAATCCCGACGGGCTTTGGCATTTGCTCTCTTCATCACTTTGTCTTCTAGCATTTCATTTTCTGAAAGTGACTAGGGAATATTCATGACAAGAGGTAGGAGACTGGCATGCTCTTGGCTGATTAACTGACGAGTCACTTGATGCTGATAAGTCACCAATTCCGCCAATTGTTCAATTTGTTTGCAGAGAGCTTTCATCTTTTGTTCCATTATGAACTGGAACTTAGCATAATCCCATTTGTCATCACCGTCTTTGATGGTCTGGGAGGAATCACAGCTAAAATTGGAACTCTGTCCACTGCTCCAATTAATCATGTTGACCTATTCTTCTTTGTGTTGAGGAAGAGGGTTGTCTTGTACGTGAGGCTAATCTGGTTTGGTAACCACAATCTCTCCGTTGTCTATCAGGTCCTGGATCTTGTGTTTCAAAGCCCAACAATCCTGAGTATCATGTCCAGGTGCCCCGGCATGATAAGCACATTTCTAGCGACATTGAAACCCCGAGCCATTAGAAATTTGGTGGTGGAAGAAGATGTGTAATTTTCTTCTGTGTTGTTAGAAGATTTAAGATGTTCTTGAGGGTATCCCCTAAGGGTGTAAACACTCGAGGGCGTTTGACTTCTCCACCTTTTGGTATTGGAGGGTTTGAAGACTGTGCTGGAAAGGGAGTGTAGTTTTTCCTTTGAATAAGCATGTTCTGATTGCCTTTTGCCCTCAGTAGTATCGGAAAACATCTTCCTCCTTATTTTTATGGATTCTCCGAAGTTGTTTCCATAATTTCCAGTTGGATGTGATCCATATGACTTTGAGTGCAACTAGGTCTTGAATCTTTCGACTTCAATCCCATCTCACCATCTCCCCATGTTTGACCATTTGGAAAATGATTTGCCGATCTTGGCTAAAACTCTCTCATAGAAGGGAGCTTCTTGTATGTACATGAAAGTCATGACCATTTCGATTACGTCATGGCGGGGACTAACTTGGGCGAGCGTCTCCACCTCTCGGGCATACTCTCTGAAAGACTCGTTAGGCATTTCTTGATCTTGTGTCCCGATCTGCGTCGGGAGCCATCTGAGTTTAAAAACTGTATTGAGTGAGGAAGGCATGTGCTAGCTCTTCCTAGCTATGGATTTTGGAGTTGTCTAATCTTGTGTACCACGAACGGGCTTCTCCAGTTAGACTCTTTTGGAACAATTGCATTCTGAGTTTTTTGTCCTCTGCATAAGATCCCAGTTCTCCAATAAACACTTTTAGATGTGTGTAAGGATCTCCTAACCCGTCATATTTTTCAAAGTCAGGAGTTTTAAAATTTTCTGGGTAATGAACACCAGGAAAAATACACAGATCAACATATGAAACACTCCCGTGTGTTCCAATTCCTTTGATAGCGTGAAGGGTCTCTTCCATTTGGAGGACTTTCTTTTTGATGTCACCAGTGTCTGGATCTCCAGTGGGATGGGCAGCATCAAGAGTTTTGTTGGTCGTATCCAACTGTGGTTCAGGTATGGTAATGACCGGGATTCCTCCTTGTGTGGAGGATTCAACATGTACGGGTATTTTCTGACCCTGTGTAGACTGGTGTAATTCTTTGAGTAGAACAACCAAATCTGTAATTTGTTTGCTTAATCCGTCGAATTCTTTGCGAGAAACTAGATTAAGTTTAGTCTGGTCGAATGACGACATGATTGACTGTAGGCCTGTTGCCTTTTTGGACTTTGACCGGGTAGTAGGTCCGATTGATTCCCTGCGAAAGACTAGCATAGTTTAGTCTTTAGGGAATGTATATAATAATATGCTATGTGATATGTCCATTTTAGGAATTTTATCCTGCACAACGGATGTCAGCTGTTTGTAGCGTGTATGTGTACACATTTCTTCATATTTCTTATTACATGGAGATAGATATGGAATGAAATTAAAAGTAATTGTGTTTACAAGTAATTAAAATGAGAGCATGAAGAGACTTTCCTCCATTTTGGGTTTATCAAAGGCTGACCTATCTTAGGTTACTCTCACGGCTTTTTGGCATGAAGGTTCCCAAATCATCGCAATCTACTAGACGGGAATTTAATCCGGTCTTTCAACTGGAGCGAATTTGGGTGGTGCCTTTCTTGAGCCTCGGAGAATCAGGCTTCTCACTAGTCCAGTAATCAAACAAGCGGGATAGCCTCACGGGGAGGACCACACAACATACATTCACATACATCGCGTCTCACCATATAAAAATGATGACATGTGCGAAGCACTAATATCACAAGCAGATATGGTGCGAAGCACTAATATCACCAGCAGTTATAGTGCGAAGCATTAACATCACAAGCAGTTATGGTGCAAAGCACTAAGTGCAATAAGGAAATGCATTCGTACACATTCATTAAATGTAAATGCAACATCCACACACAAGCAGATAATGGTTTTGAAAAAGTTTGCAATAGCGGCTTAAGTCCTCTTACTGGTCCCCAGCAGAGTCGCCACCTGTCGACGTCGGGATTTTTGGATGTCCCTTTCCGTTACTTGTTCTTTGGTGATGTCATTTTAGGTGAGATTTGTTTGAAAAAACATGTGAAAAAGGTCCGACATGTATAATGTCGACGATGTGACTGTTAAGAGCAATAAACGCACCGGATGTAAAATCCGAGCTCATCGAGCGAGTTCGACCACGATTCATATATATATATATATATATATATATATATATATATATATATGGATATATATATATATATATATATAATATATATATATTCATATATATATATATATATATATATATATATATATATATATATATATATATATATATATATATATATATATATATATATATATATATATATATAGCGAGTAAGCGCTTTTGAGGCCAAAGTTCAGGCTCATTGAACAAAGTCCCACCACGTTTATATATATATATATATATATATATATATATATATATATATATATAGTAAAACGATAAATGCTACAGGCAAGTCTCAGGCTCATCGAACAAAGTTCGACACACGATTCATATATATAAATGTATATATAGAAAAAAAGCAAATAAAGCGCTCGCATCAAGTTCAGGCTCAATCGAGGCATAACTCGATAATGTTAGTTAATATATATATATATATATATATATATATATATATATATATATATATATATATATATATATACCCTGGAATGAAACCATAATGAAATCCCAAAAGCAAGCAATACGACTCTCGATGTGTAGAAGGGTGTGTGCAAAGATGAAGAGAAAGACTACAAAAGTGTGTGAGAAGGCTAACAATTTGATCGCTAAAAAAAGGCTTCTATATCTTTATAGTGGGTGAACCTTTGGCTTTTTGTGTGTACAAAAGAGGCTATATATGAGCTCATGAGTTGTTTAAAAGTAGGAAAATACACCTTTGTAGAGGCGAGTGCAGAGCTTAATGTCTTTGGGTTTCCCCATCTTTTTCTATTAGAAAATAAGCACCCCAAGCCCTCTATTTATAGGCATATTAGCGCATAGTGCACTGCTGGTGGTGAGCCCTGAGATAAACTGAGAGGCAACCCGGGTCAGCCCGGGTTTGTTGGGTCGGGTCGTCTCAAAGTACGTGCACTCAGGCACTGTAATGTCCACTCGGATTTTTAGAAGTGCAATCCGGGGATCCGTTTAAGGTATATAGGTCCTATTTCGGACCGCCGTTGTCGAGAGTTGTACGATGGCATGGGATTAGAGTTTGTGTGATGTCATTGAAGATGGGACGATGCCCTCCGGTCTTCAAGCTTCAACTTTCATTCGTTATCCCGCACAATAGTCACTCGGGATTGGTTAGCCTTGTGGAACATCATTGCGTAGAGACGTGACGTGGCATCATGTTTGGACGAG
This sequence comes from Panax quinquefolius, assembly GCA_020205615.1. Lineage (NCBI taxonomy): Eukaryota > Viridiplantae > Streptophyta > Magnoliopsida > Apiales > Araliaceae > Panax > Panax quinquefolius. The sequence continues at coordinate 51,712,418 of CM035170.1, forward strand.
ATGACGATGTTGCCCCTCACCGATGTTATCGGCGGATTGGGCTGATAAAGCAGACGTTGCTCAGACTTCGCTGAGATTGGACTGCTGCAATTGTTGAAGGTCCTCATTGTCATCTTTGAGGTGTGCCTGTCTTCCCGATGTTATTGCTGGGGTGGTGCAGTGTATCTCGTTGTGAGCGTTGAGATTGAAGCTGGTCGCATTTGAAACAAGCATTTCTGGGGTTATCGTCAAAACTGCATTCCTTGGGGTTATCACCAAGGTTCAGGGCTATTCCCATGGTTGGGACTGAGACTGGATACCTCGGGGTCATCTCTTTGATTAATCGGTCTTCTCCAGTGGTGCCGGTATTGTATCTGCAGGCCTCGGGGTTACATCCGAGGATGAAATCGTTACTCCCAGACTGCGATCTGGGGTTGAGGCTGAACTTCCGGTAGTATCCGGTATAGATTTGGATTGTCTTTCAGGGTTCTCTCTTAAAAGACAAATCTATCCTCCTGCAATGTTAGTAACAGTAGTACAGAATATTATAGGCATATAGGCATATTAGCCGCAGGTGTACCAGAGGCAACCCGGGTCGGCCCGGGTTTGTCGGGTCAGGTCATCTCGAAGTACGTGCACTCAGGCACTATAATGTCCACTTAGATTTTTAGAAGTGCAATTCGGGTATCCGTTTGAGGTATATAGGACCTATTTCGGACTGCCGTTGTCAAGAGTTGTACGATGGCATGGGATTAGAGTTTGTGTGAAGTTATTGAAGATGGGACGATGCCCTCCGGTCTTCAAGCTTCAACTTTCATCCGTTACCCCGCACAATAGTCACTCGGGATTGGTTAGCCTTGTGGAACATCGTTGCGTAGAGACGTGATGTGGCATCGTGTTTGGACGAGATGACGATGTTGCCCCTCACCGGTGTTATCGCCGGATTGGGCTAATATAGCAGACGTTGCTCGACTTATTTGAGATTGACCGCCACTTCTGATTGTTGAAGGTCCTCATTGTCATCTTTGAGGTGTACTGTCTTCCCGATGTTATTGCCGGGTTGGTGCAGTGTATCTCGTTGTGAGAGCTGAGATTGAAGCTGGTCGCATTTGAAACAAGCATTTTTGGGGTTATCGCCAAAGCTTTGCATTCCTTAGGGTTATCACCAAGGTTGTGGCTATCCCGTGGTTGGGGACCGAGGCTGGATACCTCGGGGTCATCTCAGAGATTAATCGGTCTTCTCCAGTTGTGCCGGTATTGTATTTGCAGGCCTCGGGGTTACATCCGAGGATGAAATCGTTACTCTCAGACTGCTATCCGGGGTTGAGGCTGAACTTCCGGTAGTATCCGGTTTAGATTTGGATTGTCTTTCAGGGTTCTCTCTTAAAAGACGAATCTGTCCTCCTACAATGTTAGTAATAGTAGTACAAAATATTATAGGCATATAGGCATATTAGCAGCAGGTGTACCTACGGCTGAGCCGCAGGTGTACCAGAGGCAACTAGGGTCGGCCCGGGTTTGTCGGGTCGGGTCGTCTCGAAGTATGTGCACACAGGCACTGTAATGTCCACTCAGATTTTTAGAAGTGCAATTCGGGCATCCGTTTGAGGTATATAGGACCTATTTCGGACTGTCGTTGTCGAGAGTTGTACGATGGCATGAGATTAGAGTTTGTGCAAAGTCATTGAAGATGGGACGATGCCCTCCGGTCTTCAAGCTTCCACTTTCATCCGTTACCCCGCACAATAGTCACTCGGGATTGGTTAGCCTTGTGGAACATTATTGCGTAGAGACGTGATGTGGCATCGTGTTTGGACGAGATGACGATGTCGCCCCTCACCAGTGTTATCGCCGAATTGGGCTGATAAAGCAGACATTGCTCAGACTTCGCTGAGATTGGACTACTGCAATTGTTGAAGGTCCTCATTGTCATCTTTGAGGTGTGCTTGTCTTCCCGATGTTATTATTGGGTTGGTGCAGTGTATCTCGTTGTGAGCGCTGAGATTGAAGCTGGTCGCATTTGAAACAAGCATTTTCGGGGTTATTACCGAAACTGCATTCCTTGGGGTTATCACCAAGGTTGAGGGCTATTCCCATGGTTGGGACTGAGACTGGATACCTCGGGGTCATCTCCGAGACTAATAGATCTTCTCCGGTGGTGCCGGTATTGTATCTGCAGGCCTCGGGGTTACATCCGAGGATGAAATCGTTACTCCCAAACTACGATTCGGGGTTGAGGCTGAACTTCCGGTAGTATCCGGTATGGATTTGGATTGTCTTTCAGGGTTCTCTCTTAAAATACGAATCTGTCCTCCTGCAATGTTAGTAACAGTAGTACAGAAAATTTTGAGTGTCTACAATCCTGATCTATGAGCATCGCATCGCCGTTTTGAGTCACAAGATATCCATAATATCTCTCGGGCTCTTGGCGTGTCCTACCAGATCTACGAATTCCTTGTGTAATTTGAGCAGGTTCACTTTCCACAATATCTTGTGGTTCATGCTCACGTTCCAACTCAGGTTCAATGATATTTTGTGGTTCTCAAATTTCTCCGAGTTCTACTTTCCTCCCACTATTTCCTTTAGAGACAAATTCTCTAGAAAAATACCAGTTCGAGCAACAAACACTTTATTCTCAGAAGGTTTGTAGAAATAATACCCTTTTGTTTCCTTTGGGTCTGAGCTTATTAGAATCCAGACATTTTATAAACGCCTCGCAACCCCAAATCTTCATGAACGACATAGTAGGACGTTTCCCAGTCCACATCTCATATGGTGTCTTCTGAACCGTCTTTGTATGAACACGGTTAAGTGTAAATGCAGCTGTCTCTAGGGCATAACCCCAGAAGCTTATTGGAAGATCTGCATGACTCATCATTGATCGTACCATGTCCAACAAGGTGCAATTCTTCCGCTCAGATACACCATTCCATTGTAATGTTCCAGGTGGAGTGAGCTGTGATATAATACCACACTCCTTTAGAAGGTCATCAAATTCTTTGCTTAAGTATTAACCTCCTCGATCGAATCGAAGGGCTTTTATTCTTTTGCCAAATTAGTTTTGAACTTCATTCTTGAATTCCTTGAACTTTTCAAAGAATTTGAATTTGTGTCTCATAAGATACACATATCCATATCTACTGAAGTAATCAGTAAATGTAATGAAGTAATAAAACCTACCTCTTGCTAACGAACTCATGGGTCTACATACATCACTATGTATAAGTCCCAATACATCACTAGCCCGTTCACTGTGTCCAGTGAGAATGGCTTTAGTCATCTTTCCTAATAAACAAGACTCACATCTCTCATATGATTCAAAATCAAATGAATCCAAAAACCCATCTTTATGGAGTTTAGATATGCGTTTCTCATTTATATGGCCTAAACGACAGTGCCAGAGATAGGTCGGATTTGAATCATTTGATTTAAATCGTTTTGTATTTATGTTATAGATAGGCATTTCAAAATCAAGAATATAAAAACCATTAAACAATTGTGAAACACCGTAACATATTTCATTTAAGTAAAATGAACAACGATTGTTCTTTATTATAAATGAAAAACCTTTCTTGTCCAAACAAGAAACTGAAATAATGTTTTTGCTTATAGCATGCACATAATAACAATCCTCTAATTCTAATATTATCCTAGTGGGCAAAGATAAATGATAAGTTCCTATGGCTAGTGCAACAACTTTTGCTCCATTCCCAACTCGTAGGTCAACCTCTCCTTTTGCCAAAGTCCTACTCCTTTGAAGTTCCTGCACATTAACACAAATGTGAGAACCACATCCAGTATCCAATACCCATGATGTAGAAGTGGAGAAGTTGGCTTCTATAACATATATACCAGAATCAGAAGTTGCACTTCCTTTCTTTTTCTTAACTTCTTCCAAATAAGCATGACAATTCATCTTCTAGTGTCCAAGTTTTCCACAGAAGTGACAATTACCTTCTTTAGCAACCCACCTTTAGTTTTTAAAGCCTATTTGGTTTTGGAATTGGGTTTGGCACGAGATTTAGATCCTATCTTCTTTTTTCCTTTCCAATTTCCCTTAGCATTACCCTTTTTAACCATCATTATGGGAGCGGGTCCTGCCTTTTTCATGTTATTCTCGGCAATTCTTAACATGCTCAATAACTCAGTAAGTGGTTTCTCAATTTCATTCATGAGATAATTCATAAGAAATTAAGAGTATATGTTGTTCAAAGATTGCAAACCAAGATCAGTTTGGGCTTCTGGAGTAATCGAAAAACCCAACCTATCAAGGTACTCAATATACCCAATCATTTTCAGCACATGTGGACCAACTGGATCACGTTCACCCATCTTGCAGTGATACAACGCTTTGTTTGTGTCATACCTCTCCTGTCGAGCATGCCCTTCGAACAATTTCTTGAGATGCTCGATCATCTCATAAGCATCCATTAACTCATGTTATTTCTGAAGCTCAGTGTTCATAGTTGTTAGCATGAGACAACTCAGGTCCAAAGCATCATCTTGATGCTTCTTGTAAGCATCATGCTCTACACATCATGTAGTATCAGCTGATGCTGCAGAAATAGGCTTTTCAATGACATATAGATTGCGTACTTGTTTGAGGACAATCCTCAAGTTCCTATGCCAGTCAAGGAAATTAATTCCACTCAGCTTGTCCTTCTCAAGGACTGATCGTAGTGAAAGATTATTTGTGTTGTTGTTGTTTTCCATTGATATCTATAATTTATAAGTGCAAAAATAATAAGTTAAATTGCAGAGTTTTTGATATTATATATTTGATAATAGTACATTCAAAATATACATCCCACTATTTTATTCAAATTAATAGCCCTCACCATTAATTCAGAAAGCATTTTCAATTAAATCTTTCTAGTGAGCCAAGATCCATATTTCATTATGCCTTAAGTTAGCTTTAGCTAATCTCTCAAAACACAATTATTTAGGTACGCAACCCCTTGTCAATTATATCATATATAACTCTTGGATAGTTTGGTAAACAACATTTGTTTGTAGTCTATCTAATGGCACCTACAAAACTCCATGCCTCTAAGTCCACAATCATATTGAGATAACATAGTTAAGTCGGGCCCAATGATTTTAACAGTTTGGATATCACAATTATCCTATCGCATCTTACCATGATAAATAAGGTACTTTACTTTGGCAAACCTACATCCATCGATCAAGGTTTTGATGAGTGTTATTCATTGGAAGACATCTAATTTAGACTTAATAATTTAATGAGGGATTTTATTAATTAATTTAGATCTCACCAATTTTAATCTTATTAAGCATGTACATTATTTATCATATCATATCATATCATATACAAACATAAATAAAGTGCAAAATTAAATGTGTCACAATTATGGCCCAATCTACTCTCAATCTTTTCAATCTAATGAAAGATTGAAGGTCAATCTAAGGTGGTAAAATATCTCAAAATAGTAGCTTCCTTAGATCTTCCTCATGCATGTCACTACAAGAAAAAGGCTTAAGTCCGACGGATTTTTCCGTCGGAATTACTCTTATTCAGTCGAAACTACTTTATTCTCGACGAAAATATCCGTCAGATATTCGGTCATAAATATTCTCGTCGAAAATAACGTCCGTTAAAAGTTCTGTCGAAAATTACATATCTTCGACGAACGTATCTCCGACGGATGTACGTCGAACATTAGCTATCTTCGACCGAATATATAGGACGAAACTGTTCGTCGAATATAAGAGTAACTAAGTTCGATGGATACATTCCCTCGGAATTACCTTATTCCCGACTGAAAAATAGAATAAACCATCAAACATTAAAATTGGCTGATTATTACCTTCGACGGTCTTTACGTCGGAGATAAGGTGTTTACGACAGATAATTTGCATCGAAGATAACGTATGCTCGACTGAAATTAGGATATTTTGGTATTTATTAAAGATTACTTATTTGTTATTTCCGAGGGAAATTCCGTCGCAACTAGCTTATTCCGTCGGAATTAACTAGCCTTTTTTTTAAATACAGATTTTAAAAGTTCAGTTTCCAGGTGTTTAAACCCATTAATGTACCTGTAACCTGTCACAACCCAATACATATTAATATAAACTTGTATCTCACATTCAAATATGCAACGTAGCACTAAAACTTAATCTTCAACTCATTATCATTCACATTCACATTCAAATATCCACCAAAACGTATTATAAGCTAACCAATTACAAATATAATTAATTGACCATAAATGTTAAACAATATAATTTACAATAGTTATACAGACGCAATTAGACAATACAATATATACAAAAGGGTCTACCAATAACATGAATATATACAAATGAACTATAAACTAGTAAAAGTATGATCATCATCGGGCGGAGGTGAACAACGCTGCTCTGCTGTATGGATGTTAGGCTCGTGCTCCTGCTCATCATCGCCAGCCTGGTCGCCATTGCCACCCTGTTGATAGAATCAAAAATATAAATCATTAGTCCATATATATATATATATATGTGAGAATTAACAAACTAGCCTTAATTGAAAAATATAAACAATAAGAATACCTGAGTAGGTGGGGGCGGACGAAAAGCCTCCTCCAAGAGGGTAATCACCATCCGAAGCATCTCGGTGCTCTAAGTGTCGAATCGCTCCCGTGGTAATCCCGTACTCTCTGCAGAGGCCCTATTTATAATATCTCGAGCAATCTGGTGAAGGCGAGAATTGGAAGGCAATAGCTGACGAAAAGACCGGATCGCAGATGGAACCTATCTCGACACGGCCCTATCGGTAGCCAGGAAGATATTGTCATCAAGCCGGCCTTGCCGTATGAGATGGTCCGACATGTGCTCTCGGATGACTGTTACAAGCTAGAGCTTATAAAGAGATACAAATTCGATTACTAATAATAATTTATATAATGTGATAAATTCGGATAATTTCGTGAAACATTAAAAAATATTACCTCCAGGAAGTGTATATGTGGGTATCCTCGGCAGACTCAACACTCGATATCTGCTGGTACTGCTAGTAGGGGATCCTGAGAGGCGACCCATAGTCTCAGCTCCTCATCCCGATCTAATACAATATTGGGATGAGGGGTGGCGGAATCTAATGGCTCAGAACCCCTCCTAATAGTCTCCAGCTCAGCTATACGCTCGTCCCGAAGCCTCTGAAATCGGTCCTGTAATGTATTTCATATACGTATGTTAATTATATCATTTTAGTTACGATTGAATATTATTAAAAGGTAAATAGTAAGATGAGTTTTACCCGTATAGATAAAGCTGCCTGAGACAAAGCACGCTCGTCCTTAGGCATGTGGGCTCGATCCCAAAACTCTAGAATGGTAGGATCACGGCCCAAGGTCCTCCCCAATGCCTAATACAAACATTCATAAAACAGGTCTTAAGTATTTGTGTGAGAACTTGACACATAAATAACTAAATACAACGCACTTACCGTCTTCGCCTCCTCGAACGACTGAGAACCAGTGGCGTGTACTATCCGCAGCTGACCACGGTTCTTCTTCGCGTGCTCGGACTTTTTCTTGAAGTCTTCAGCCTCCCAGTGCGCACACATAGCCTCCCAGGCTAAATCGGAGATTATGCGGGGCTGATGATCTCTGATGGTGGTCCCGGCTCGTCCACAACCGCTCGTAAGCTACCTTCACGTCGCATCTCATCTGACCATCCGAGTAATTCGCAGAACGATGATGCTCAATCACAAAGATCGCTAGTAGTGACCGAGAGATGCTCGGGTCAAATCGATAATAAACCTATAACAAAAGATTATTTAAAATTAAGAACATTTGACGAACTAACCAATACAACTATGTGGTGATAATATGCTTAACTTACGTGGAACTCCCGCAAGACGGTCTGCATAAAAGTGGCATCGTACCGCGCATACTGACTGAACCGCATACACCCTCTCGGGAGATGAGTCAAACAAATCGCATGTAGGGTGTGCTTAGCCACCGGGTCTAGTATACTACAGAAAAAGTATAACAATATGTGTTATGTGAATTGTGTTTTGCAATAACTGATAGAAATAGTGCTGAAAATATTAACACCTCATGGCCGGAAATGACATCCACCCAAGATCGTAAGTGGTAATCGCTGAGGTGGGCGACCAAAGATACCGAGGTTCGTCCCCGGTGTAAATCGACGAGGTGCATCTGTAATAATTGTATTTAACATAGTACTTCAATAATCATTGTAATTAATGCAGCTTGAGATATATTTAAATCCTAGTTAAGATAACCTACTCACGCCTGAAGAAGTGCCTCCATCGTGGCTACCGTCTCCAGTACCGGATCGCCCACCACCTCGGCAACCTCCACCGCTATGTCTAGCCATGAATATCCTACTGCAATAACAAAATTGGTAGATTACCAATATGTAAGGTTTAACAATATGTTGTAAGGACTAATATGAAAGCTCATTTTCAATTACGCACGTCATCAAACCCATCAGAATCAACGTATATATCATTCTCAGATTCGGTATCTTCCTCATCCTCAGATTGGATATTCATGCGTGAATTAGATTTACCTAGTATCTCTACAGGACAGGGGTAAGGCTTCTATCCCGTTATTGGATGTGTCTCGTCACTAGTGCAAACACGTTGAGTACGTTTCATGAGTTTCAAGAAAATTTCGGCAGCACCTCCCCATGGTCTCCAAGCACACAAAATAGACTAAGATAACTTAATCTAAGTATTCACTCGGAGAACATATAGAGATAACAGTCGATTAATCCTCAAAATAACAAAAAATGTACCGTTTCGTATTTGCACCGGCCTAAGTGAGAGACACAACATCCAATAACAGTCCCAAACTGGGGACTGTTCGACATTCACCCCTATTGAGTGTATGTTAAATAGGTTTCTAAGTTTCAAAGTATAGTACATAGTTTATGAGAATTTATGTGGAATCTCAACTTTAGTCGGCAACCGGGCAAAAAAAAAAGGTCATAGTTCTTGTTGGGTCCTATACTCGAATAATAAAGTTAATTCAATTACTGCAATCATTCCTCACTAGTCCATCATAACAGATGACAACATTCCGAAGGAGTTCCATTATGCTATTGAACAAAGTTCAACAACTTACTGGTACTACTTCCGGATGTTGTCATCTGTTATGATGGAACAGTGAGGAATGTCTGCAGTAATTCAATTACCTTTATTATTCGAGTATAGGACATAAACAGGAACTACGACCCCTTTTTTTTAATTGTTCTTAGAGGAACCTATTGAGTACTATTTAGTCACAGAATCGCTATGTCCAAACCTGCATACAAGAAAAAGTACATATATGTAGGGAGAGTATTATTACATTTATATATTGAAAATTTTGGCAAACTAAGCAAATGCTACTTAGTTTATTTTGCCAATGATAAAACTAAGTAAGTGGTACTTAGTTTATGAGAATTTGTTAATTATTTGCAATCTATAGAGACTACTGTTCGACATTCACTTCTAGCTATTCTTAGTTTATTTTGTTAATGATGATAAACTAAGTAAGTGGTACTTAGTTTATGAGAATTGTTATTTGGAATCTATAGAGACTACTGTTCGACATTCACTTATAGCTATAAACTGTTATTTTGCCAATGATGATAAACTAAGTAAGTGGTACTTAGTTTATGAAATTTTTTATTTGGAATCTATAGAGTCTACTTATATATTTTATTTTATTTTATTTATTAAACTAAATTAAATTAAATTTTTATTACTTTTTATTTTATTTTGTATTATATATATATATATTATATAATTTTTAATATTTTTATTAAGTTAAATTAAATTAATTAAATTTAATTTAATTTAAATTTAATTTAATTTAATTTAGATTATTTAAATTAAATTAAATTAAATTTATTTTATTATTTTTATTTAATTTTATTTTTATTGAATTGTATTTTATTTAATAAACTAAATTTATTTTATTTAATAAACTAAATTAAATTATATTTACTTTATTTTATTTTAGTAGTAAGAAACTAAGTAAATGGCACTTAGTTTATGATTTATTAATATTGGGAAACTAATTACTAATACAATACATACAAGTCTACAATTTCATAATTCTGACAGAATTTCTGTCATAAATTCAGTCGTAAATAACAAATATATCAAGATTAATAACAAATATATCAAGATTGAAACATTTACCAGATGTTATACACTAAATGAAAGTTCGCAACATAAGTTTAATCCCAATTTACCTGACAAAGATTTGCATAATGATTAGGCATAACACAATTTCAAAGCAACCCAATTTTCACAACAGTTAGGCAATTAACACAAATAATAACCCTTATAATTTTAGCAGAACACAAATAGATATAACCCATTTCGACAGAACACAAATAACCCATTTCGGCAGAACACTTAAGTCCCAATTTCAAAGAATGAATCAAAATATATATAGTAGCAGTAATTATCATCAATATATATATATATATATATATAGTACCAATTTCAGTGTAATATGCACAATATTGGGCAGGAAATTATACCTAATTATACAAATAAACCATTACTAACCTTAGGCCTTAGCTAGTTTGAAAACCGATTAAAGGAGGAGAAGGAGAAAGTAGAGAGTCCAACTCGGGCAGAAGCAAGCGTCGACGCCGATCATTGCGTAAAGGAGGGTCGCCAATGCCGGATGCGTTGTGTGGAAGGGGTGGCGGTAGAAATTTAATGAAAAGAGAGTGGTGAAGAGAGAGAGAAAGAGAAAGAGAGAGGCGAACGATTGGCAAGGAAAAAGGGGTGGCGCGGGGGACCCAAGCAGGATGGATGGGTGGGGTGGGGAGGATGAGAGAGGGAAGGAGAGTACTAGGGGGACCGATGTGGGGACGGGAAGGATGAGAGAGGGAAGGAGATCGACTAAGACTGAGACTGAGAGAATGAGAGAGGGTGGGGGCGGTGAGGATGAGATCGAGGAGGAGTGAGAGAGAAATAAAACGAGCGTCTGAAATGAAAAGGCAGAAGGTGAAAGGTTTTTATTTTTATCTCTGACGGAATGTCCGTCGGACATATGTCTCTCGGAAATAGTTTAAGTTCGACGAAAAGTCTCTCGAAATTAATGTTTTTTCGTCGAAATTACTTTTTGCGGTGGCGCCAAACTTGGTGCTAACTGGGGAGGACTAAGTTCGACTGAATTCCGTCCTAATTAATGTATTTCTGAGGGACTTATATCTGACACATTATTCCCTCGGACATAATCCTATTTCGATCGAATTTAATCCGTAGAGGATACATCAGTCGGAAATAGGCGATTTTCTTATATTGTGTGCCTCCTCTCCATCATCATCTTTCTATCGTGTTCTTCATCTTGTCATCTTCATCGATTAAAGATTATTACATGACATAAAGAAACCTCGAGTTACATTCAAGGGGATTTAGATGAGAAGATAATATTATATTAAAATTTAAAGAAAGACACGACATGCAAGCCATATTTCAGAACCAAAAACCACTAACCTATGGGTCAAAACAGCCATAACTGTGCACCATGCATATCACAATAAGCATATAACAGTGTATATATAATTAAAAAAACTATATATAAAATATTAGGGTCACGACCATCGTGCACTACGACGGGGTGGTCTCTCCCCCCTGGCGGTGGTTAGGCATAACACTCACAATAACAATACACCCATAACATATATATCATATATGTACCAGTTTTGAATAATCATATTTAACCGAATCTTCATGCTTCTAATCCAATTAGAACAGAAGTTCTATTGTTATTTCACCTTCTAAGATACGATTAACAAAACATCATATACATGCATATATATTACAAATATAATTCATAATTCCAGAATATGCATACAACAAAATATCATATATTCAATTTCAGATCAGTAAACATGCATCATCATATACCATATATATCGAATATAATTAAAACACGTAATCTAAATTAATCATTTTCGCAAGTAGTTCTGATACCACTATAGGGATTTCAGCACATAAAAGCAACGAAAATTTAAAATTTTAAATGCAATTCCAAAACCCTAAAATAGGATCCCTGCGAAAACATATTAATTCAGTGTTTAGATTTTATACCGATTATAGAGAATTCTGTAGCAGCTTCGAATCTCCAACGCAATCCAACAGAACTACGTCTCTATAGTATCCACACGAATGCTCCGCGAATCGTCACACGATCTGCAGTAAAGAGATAGCCACGGTACAATCCACCCAGGATCAAGAATTTTGAAACTTTTCTCTCTAGTCTCTCTCTAAGAGCGGCTAGGGTTTCTTAGGTTAATGATGATTTCCCTAAAATGTTGATATATCATATATATAGTTGTTAAAAGGAATTAATCAAAAACCTAATCTAATAAAATCCAAATTTATATATATATATATATACAAATTATCCTTTTAATTTAAATTCATGATTTAAATACTATCAATCATATTGATATATTTAAATCCTTTTAATTTAAATTAATTCCCTTTAATTACGTTCTATGTGTGTGACCCTATAGGTTATATTATTACGTTGGCAATAATTTTAAAATCATATTATAAAATTATAAATAATGAGTGGCATCTAGTAATGCATCACTGCTACCCAAGTAATAATAAGATCGATGATTCGATACAACCTTTTCGTGACCAATGTTTCAATGTAATTTAATCCTTTTAACCTTGACATCCTATATTGAACTCGAGTCATGGAATGTGTCATACTCTTCATAATTTAATCTGAGTTTTCTTGATCAATGAGTAGACTATATGAAACAAATCACTATTTGAGCATGGTCATGCATTTCATAGTCCTACTCAATCAAGAGACCTATGGATATCACCCCTAATATATAGGAGGGTTAAATTCCATATAGATCACTCATATTCCTCACACGATTCATGATGTACCCAATAATCACCTTTATTGTCCACCCTATTAAAGGTGACTTTTGATGATATCAAAGTATATAAATTCCCGTGTAGTAATATAGTGATTTCAGGTCGGAGGATCATTACATCATTGTCACTATAAGAATCGTTAATGACACTTTTCATAATGCTCCACGTAGAATTCTTATGGTGGGTTTGTCCAGCACATCGTTGTCTAACATGTACCTATGCATTGATTCAATATCTCATATATTTACGACCAATGAGATTTGGTCATGAGTCAATCCACATACTAGTCTAAATGTATCATTGTTGTCCCATTAACAATGATACTTGACTAGGGACATTTAAGAGCAATGATACTAATTGTAATAATATAATCTCATGTTCAAGTCACATACTTGAAGCTATATAATTTGTATCATTATTCTAAGGACTTTTATTATGCTAACATTTATATAACGTAGTAAATAAAACCATATTAAAATAATTCGTTTATTCAATCAAATATAATATCAAAATATTAAGTAATTATATCAAATAATTGGCCTCTAGGGCATAAACTCTAACAACAAGCGTGCCATGGAGTCCATCACTGACTCTACGATTGGCAATCTCTACGTTCCATAAGCTTTATGATCTTCAATGTGATCTACCATCTCTATCAGATTCTACGGTCTTCTATTTATTTTACAATCATGGAGTAGATAACTCTACGATCTTTGAACTTTACGATCTCATAGTAGACTCTACGAACTTGACCTGAATGATCTATGATCATCCAATAAGCTTTACGATCGTCTAAATAATTTTAGGATCATTTAATTTCCTATACCCTATATAATTAATTTACTTAACGAAATAAATCAACCTAACAAGTTTGATCTTCTAATATAAGTCCTTTTACATCAATTTAATTTTAAGGATTTCACAAAAGCTACTTGCTACAAATATATATTGTCTCATCATCAAATCAAATATACATTTGTCCTAACAATCTCCCTCTAATTAATGATGACAAAACCAATAGTATCAAGCAATCATCAATTCTAAGATGCAGATAATTTAATACTTTTAATGTAAACATGACTTATATACAGTGGATAGTTGTATATATAGAAAGAAATAATGAATTTATTGATGAATAAAAGAATTTTACATAGTATAAAAACTTTCAATAAAAGATGTACAACACATATATTTATCTATTTATTTATCTTCTCCCTATATTACTCCTCATCAGATCTCTTTGTTCATCTTCTCTCCTTCTCATGTAGCTTTCTCTCTCTTTAGCTCCTCTTCTCTGAATTCTTCTATTGAGTCTCTGGGTCTAAGACCAACCATATTAAATATAGGACCCCAACTTTTATGAATAAAGATTAATTTTTCTTGAAATATATTTTTGAATATTATGGTGTGGATTTGATATAATGTTATAGTTGTAGGTAATATTTATAAATTTTGCAAAGTAAGCAAGTTGTTATAAAATATTCGATTGGTCGGGGAATATTCTTTTTAATAGGGAATATTCGTATGACGACACAATCATTGGTGGACCCCACAACAGAAGTATTGTCATAGTTAGAAAATGACAGAAATATCTTTTTATAAAAACAACGACGAATGTTTTACCGTTAAACTGTTGAAATACCCGGTGGTAAAAGTACAATAATACGTGTGGTTGCATAGTAGCACACGATATTGATTATTGATTGTGACGCCCCCAAAATTAGGTATACATCACCCATTCTGAGTCACCAGATACATGGTACAAAATTTAAATACAACTTCATTTATCTGTTGTTGAGTCATATCATATAGAATCGACCACGATTAATCGTGAGTTTGAATACAAATGTATGTAACTCTCATGGTGCCTCGACCACAACCTTACAATGGTACTTTACATAAAAGTATAGTCAAAGACCTGCTATTTTAGAAACTAAAATCTTTGGAAAGTGCTCAAGGAAACCTTTCATACATGGGAGGCCATGCGTCTCAGGTTATAATAGATATCATATGGCCACGTAATTATCCTTGGTTGATTAATAGACCCTAAAGAAAAGCGAGAAGATTACTATCATCTTACGTCCAATGGTGAGTCTTCTCTTGACATATAACTATCTCCACTGTCTCCAAGTGAATATTATATTTTAAATCAACTCCAAGATCATATAGGTAGTGCCCGTAAATATACACAGCAAGTGGATGCGCACAACCCTGTCTTATGATAACACGAGGCTGTATGTCATTAGACATCTTGTATGATAGTGGCAAAACACTCTTCCAAAGTTGGGTTTACCTCACCCTATTTGATTCACCAAATATAACTACTAAATGTTGTATAGAATATAACACACTTTTCTATACTATTTAAGGAGAACCTCCACAGCTAGAGACCACTGTTCTATTCCCATGTTATCCCCGCTCGACCCGGCAACACTCTTATTACCTGAAAGGAATTGTGAATCAGAAAGGGTGAGCACAACTAGCCCAGTAATGAATATCATGACTAAAGATAATTAAATTATCAATAGCTTTCATCAATAATAAATCAGAGATTTAGAATATATGGTAGATGATAAAACTTTTCAACCATAGTTGCAGCGGAACGACCAATCCATTAGAAGAGTCAAATAGACCATAAGGTCTATTATCTTCTCTATGTTAAAAGTCCACTGATAATGTTTTATCCATGTAAAATAAATCAACAGTTCCTGTCCACAATCATATGAATAACTCATAATCATAATTCTGGTTGTAAATTCCTCTTCGCAACTAGGACGAAGATAATTCTCATCACCTATCTTCACCTGAAACATCAAAAATCATGGTTATACCAAATCAGAATTGCTTCTCATAATCATACTAATAAATTCATCTTTGCACCACGGCCAAAGATATTCATTAACAATTCATCTTTGCACTACATGCCAAAGACATACAACTGTAATTTAGAAGAGTCAAGTAGAACATGATATCTACTATCTTCTATGCATTTAAAAGTGTATAATAAATATTTTATCGCTGAGACTCAGCTTAATAAATAATCCACATCATCAAATCACCCCTGCACTACGGCCAAGGATATTCGTTAATATCACGTCCATGAATTTATATTTCATCGCTGAGACTCAGCTCGATAATCAATCCATATCACTGAATTATCCATGCACTACGGCTAAAGATATTCATTATTATCACATCTATGAATTAATATTTCATCGTTGAGACTCAGCTCAATAATTAATCCACATCATCGAATCATCCTTGCACTACAGGCCAAAGATATTCATTAGTATCACGACCACGAATTATCCATGCACTACGGGCCAAAGATAATCGTGTTTTCATCAACGATCCTGATCATGCCATAAAACAATTCATCTTTGCACCCTTGGTCAAGAGAATCCATAGCCATAATCATACCGTAAAGCCGTCCATCAATGCACTACGGGCCAATGAGGACTTTTTCCACATCATTTGTAACATTACGGCCATGATTATAATTGAATAATCCTCGGTCATAATTATACCAAGTCCATCTATGCACTACTGTGCCCGAGATGACTTTCAACACAATATAAGCATGAGGATGATGACAATGATATAAGAATCAATCAAATGAGATAAAGGATAAATATTAAACATTTATAATACAATTTATCCATCGTTCAATAATAACCAAATGTTATCAATCACTTAATAATCTCATAATCTAATATCATTAATATTATAAGAATATTTTAATCATTTCTTAAACTTATACACAATTTATTTCAATTGTTTACACTTTATCAAATAATGCATTTAATCACTCAAAATGGCATACTCATAAGATTTCATAATCAATGATCAAATCCCTCATCAAAATCTGCATATACCCTATATATGATTCTCAAGCTATAAAATTCTATTTTCCAATTTTATTACTTCACATAACATATTTAATTCATTTACTCATAACTAGTTCATTTTATGAAAAATACCAAATTAGTCCCAAAAATATTTATTTTTGGGATTTAGCGAATATAGTCCCATCTTGAACATATATATTTTCTCTTTAATTTTTAAAATTTATTTACTATTTTTCATATGGATAAAACTTCCGAATATTTAGACATTTATCATAAATTATACTTTTGTCCAAAAATTCCAAAATTTACTGGGTATACTCCTGTTATATACATGTACTCCCAATAAAAATTTCACCAATTTTGGAGTTAACCACAAGGAGTTATAAGAGTTTACTTTTAAAATAGTATTTTCCCATAAATTCCATAACTCTTAATCTATACAACCAAAAATCGCCATTTTTGGACATAATTTAGAAAACTCATTAAATTATCATTTCAAATTTCATGAATAGTACTCGTGAATAGTAACTCGTGAATAGTAACTCATGAATAGTAACCCCGACATGAAAAAGTTCCAAATTTGATAAAAAGTTCCAACCAATATTTCAGCATAATGATATTGAAGAAATAATATCATTTGAGAAGAAAATAACATCCCTTACCTCGAAAGATTAGTACTTCTATTTGGAATAAGGGTATAGTCTTTGAAAGGAACTTGCACCGTTTAACAATACTCAAAGTATACTCAAAATACTCACAAGAATACGCTCGATAATATAGAGAGAAAACTTCAGCTCGTGTGATTTTCAATTCTAACCTAAGCACCCTATTTATAGGAAAATGCTTAGAACACCAAAGCGTAAAATTTAATATAATATTAATATATATATTAAGATTTCTACGCCCACCTTCCTAGATCTGATCTCAGCTCATTATTATGCATGTTGTAGCCCACAAAACAAACAAAAAACGTTTTTATTATTTAAAATATTTTAAACTTTCCAAAATCAATTATTTTGAGCTTGAACTTCAATAATTCATAATAAATAGCCCTTCTATTAGAAAAATTCGAATCTCATGAATTTTTATAGGAAATTCAATTCTCTACAACTTTACTGGAAGAAAGTTTTCCAAATTCCAAACAGAAATTGACCGAAATCCACAAACGGAGGATTTTATGTGCTATAATCAAATTTCGATCAATAAATGGGGTCCATTGACATGTTTAACATGTTTTAAACATTTATTGCAACAAAATACTCTTCCTCCTCGTATACTCATATATCCCACATTCCTTGTAAAAATATCACCATTATTATATTATTAAAATATAATAATATATTTAAAAGAATTATTTTATCGTAAAAAGATAAAATTTCAATTTTCAACAATTGTCACATTAAAATTTTTCTCCATCTATATCCACATAAAATTAATATTTTCCTCATCATATGAATCAATAATTAATTATTCACAAATAATATCATGTAATCACAATATTGATTGACAGGCAGGTTCTCGGAAAGAGAGGGGCTTTCCAATAAGAATTTCTTCATCGGGCGCCAAGCAATTAGGTGACCAAACCTCTCCTTAGAGAACTTTCTAGACATCGCCAATAATGTTATCTAATAATATTATTCAGATAATATGAATTATTGCTTCGATAATGAAAAATCTTTGTGTAATGACAATTATTGAAACAACAAAGAATATAAAATATCAACGTGACAATTATTAACTCAATAAAATATCGAATAAAGAATTATCGTAACCATTATTGAGTAGTGTGCCTTCACGTAAGAATCAACAATTGGTGCAATACTGCAGTGCTATCGTGTGTTTTAACCATAGGGTATTTTAACAAGATAATCAGAATAACTACGCCGTTATTTTTAAACCACTTATATTTGTCGTTTTCTTCATCCAATCGCTTTCAGTTATGGGGCCCCACATGGTCGCTACCGTCGCATGCGAATATTCCCCGACGCATTTGAATATTCCACGACCAAACGAATATTCACAACAATGAATATTTTATAACCACTTGCTTATTTTGAAGTATTTGCGTGATTTTACCCCTAACTATCCACATTAATCACATCAACCCTTATTATTTCAAAATAATAAATAGAGAAAATTAAATTTCATTAATAATAAGTTGGGGTCTTACAACCTCCCTCCTTATGAAATTTTGTCCTCGAAATCGACGTGCACGTACTCGGTGTTTGAAAAGGTGAGGATACCTCGCTTTCATTTCCGTTTCCAATTCCCGTGTCATTTCCTCTATAAAGCATGATTCCTCCACAAAACTTTAACTTGTGGTATGACCTTTGCGGTAGGGACATGCTCCTTCCTATCCAAGATCTTGATGTACCTCTCTCATACGTTAAGTCTTGGCTATTTCGTCCGGTTCTAATTCTATAACGTGGTTGGTCTTTCACATATTTACAAGTACGATATATGAAACACATTATGAACACGAGACATACTTGGAGGTAACGCAAGTCTATAGGCTACATTTCCTACTTCGGTCAAGAATTTGAAATGGACCAATAAATCGTGGATTGAGCTTTCCTCTCTTCCCAAATCTTGTAACTCCCTTCAATGGAGCAACTCGCAATAATATACATGATCCCCTACACTAAATTCCACGCCCTTTCGATGAAGATCCGCATAACTCTTTTTGTCGATCTTGTGCTAGTTTGTATCGCTTGTCGAATCATTTGGATCTTTTCCGTAGTCATACGTACTAACTCGGGTCCCAACAGTGTTGCTTCACCCACCTCGTCCCAACATACTGGAGAGCGACACTTTCGTCCATATAATGCTTCAAATGGAGCTACACCTATACTTGCCTGATAACTGTTGTTGTAGGAGAATTCCACCAATGGTAAATACTTATCCCAACTGCCCTTGAAGTCTAGGACACAGAGTCTTAATAAATCTTCAAGAGTTTGAATAGTCCTTTTTGATTGTCCGTCCGTTTGAGGATGATATGCCGAATCAATCAGATAACTGCGTCCGTGCCATAGCTTTTTGCAAGCTAACCCAAAATCTTGAAGTGAATCTTGGGTCACGATCCGAAACTATGGATACAGGCATGCCATGAAACCTCACAATCTCATTCACGTACATACTAGCAAGACGTTAAAGTGAATAAGTCTCCCGTATCGGCAAGAAATGAGCAGACTTGGTTAATCTATCAACAATAACCCAAATAGCATTGATGCCCTGAGAAACCGTAGGAAGACCAGTAATGAAATCCATGGTAATGTGTTCCCACTTCCATTTCGGAATCTCAAGTGGTTGCAACGGACCCTTAGGTACCAGATGCTCCGCCTTTACACGTTGACAAGTTAAACACATTGAGATAAACTTTGCAATCTCTCTCTTCATATTGTTCCACCAAAATGTATGTCGAAGATCACGATACATTTTAGTACTTCCAGGATGGATTGCAAATGGTGTATTGTGTGCCTCCATCATAATCTTGTACTTCAAATCAGAGTCGTTAGGAACACAAAGTCTAGAGTGGACTCGAAGTATTCCTTCTTCATCAATTCTCGCCCTAGGAATAGCTCCTTCTTGTACTTTCTTCTTCATACGCATCACTCCGGAATCCCATGGCTTGAGCAACCTTAACTTTTCTATTAAAGTTGGCTCTGCGTGATACTTGACATCATCGCTTTTCGTTCTCGCATATGATCTTCTACTCAACGCGTCACCTACCACGCTCGCTTTTCAGGATGGTATTGAATAGTGTGGTCGTAGTCTTCAATAGCTCGAGCCAACGTCGCTGCCGCATGTTGAGTTCTTTTTGAGTGAAGAAATATTTAAGGCTTTTATGGTCTGAATATATCTCCACTTTCTCCCCATATAGATAGTGTGTAAGACCCCGAAATTTTTTAAATAAAAAGGAATTTCCTTTATTTATTATTTTGAAATAGTAAGGGTTGATTTGATTAATGTGGATAGTTAAGGGTTAAATATGCAAATATTTCAAAATAAGCAAGTGGTTATAAAATATTCATTGTTGTCGGGGAATATTCGTTTGGTCGTGGAATATTCGTGACGATTCGGGAATATTCGCATTTACGACTGTAGCAGACCATGTGGGCCCCATAACTGAAAAGCGATTGGATGAAGAAACGCACAAATATAAGTTGTTTTTAAATAACTGCAGTAGTTGTTATTGCTAATTATCTTGTTGGAATACCCGGTGGTTAAAAACACACTAATACGCGTTGTTGAAAAGTAGTACACCAGTATTGCACCAATTATTGATTCTTACGAAGAAGGCACTACTCAATAATGGTTATGTAATTATCGCTCAAAGATTTTATTGAGTTAATAATTGTCGCGTTGATATTTTATATTCTTGTTGTTTCAATAATTGTCATTACACAAGATCTTTCATTATCGAAGCAATAATTCATATTATCGAATAATATTATTAGATAACATTATTGGCAATGTCTAGAAAGTTACGTCTAAGGAGAGGTTTGGTCACCTAATCAATGGCCGCCAAGAAGAAGAAATTCTTATCGAAAGCCCCCTCTTCTCGAGCGCACGGTTGTCAATATTGTGATTCTCGTAATATTATTTGTGAATAATTAATTATTGATTTATATGATGAGGAAAATATTGATTTTATGTGGATATAGATGGAGAAAATTTTTTAAAATGACAATTGTTGAAAATTAATATTTTATCTTTTTACGATAAAATAATTCATTTAAATATATTATTTTAATAATATATTAACTAGTGATATTTTTACAATCTAATGTGGGATATATGAGTATACGAGGAGGAAGAGTATTTTGTTGCAATAAATGTTTAAAACATGTTAAACATGCTCGGTGGACCCCATTTATCGATCGAAATTTGATTATATACCGTAAAATCGTCTGCTTGTGGATTTCTTTGCCAATTTCGATTGAATTTGGAAAACTTTCTTTCGCAAAGTTGTAGAGAATTGAATTTCCTATAAAAACTTCAGTAGATCTGAATTTTCTGATGAAAGGGCTATTTATTATGAATTATTGAAGTTTCAAGCTCAAATAATTGATTTTGGAAGTTTAAAATATTTAAAATTAGAAAAATATTTTTTCTTATTTTTTTCTAGAAGGTGGCATGTGTTTGATGGCTGAAATCAGATTCTAGACATGTGTAGAAAATAATATAATTATATTATTAATTTATTAAATTTTCTCGCTTTGGTGTTCTAAGCAATTTCCTATAAATAGGTGCTTAGGTTAGAATTGAAAATCACACCGTAAATCAAGTTTTCTCTCTATATTATAGCGTATTCTTGTGAGTATTTTGAGTATACTTTGAGTATTGCTAGATTTGCAAGTTCCCTTCAAAGACTATACCCGTTATTCTAGCTAAATCTTGATCTTTCGAGGTAAGGGATATTATTTTTTTTGTAATGATATTATTTCTTCAATATCATTATTTGAAATGTTGATCCAAGTTTTATCAAATTTGGAACTTTTTCATGTTCGGGGTTACTATTCATGGGTTACTATTCATGAGTTACTATTCACGAGTTACTATTCACGAGTTCTTATTCACGAGTTACTATTCATTTAGTACTATTCATGAAGCGTGAAGATGTTTTTGTGGAATTTCTATCTTTTGGTGTGAGTTACTATTCACGATATACTAAGACTATTCACGATACTAAGACTATTCACGTTATCAAAGATTATTCAATTAAAAAATAAAATTTTTCTTTTTGTCCAAAATATCTATTCCGAATACTAACTCGATTGTATCCATGTTTTGATCATTCTTGAATTTTACACCACTATGATTATTTTTGAGGTATTTTTTGGGCGTGGATAAAACCAAGTACGTAATCCTTAATCCTTAATCCTTGTCATTTTGTTTCACTAGATTCGTTTCTTTAAAATATTTTTCATCATCCTCGGTCTTAAATGATGATATTATTGAATATCTTTGGCTCAGAGTGTAAAAGATGAATGATTTCAAGAATATCTTTGGTCCAGAGTAAAAAGATGAACATGTGTTGAGATGAACATGACCGATTGATTAATATCTTTGGCTCAGTAGTGTAAAGATGAAGCAGTGTTTAAATGAACATGACTAAGTGATGAATATCTTTCATTCAGTAGTAAAGATGAATATTTGATTCGGATGCATATTGATTGATGTTACAGGATAAAATATTGATGATGGACCATTAAATTCATAGATTATAGTAGATTTCATTCTCTACGTAACTCTTCTATGAATTATTATTTCACGCGAATATTGATCCGAAACTTGTTGTCTATTGTATTCTATCGATTTTTCCTCGTTGAAGACTAACGATAATTTGTTGTATATTATCTTAGTCATAATATTCTTCTTCGGGCTAGTTGAGCTCACCCTTTTCCTTGTTGTTCCATTTTTCTTCTCGGGAGGCGAGAATGTAGCGAGTACTAGTCGGGGGTATGGAATGAAGGTTCTAGAGAGAGTTGTTTAGTAGTCCTCACCATTTTTGTAAAATAATGAATCAATAATTATGATGGGTATTTATTTGCGTGTGGATAGTCTGAAGATAATATTATATTTAAACTC
Source organism: Panax quinquefolius (assembly GCA_020205615.1). NCBI lineage: Eukaryota > Viridiplantae > Streptophyta > Magnoliopsida > Apiales > Araliaceae > Panax > Panax quinquefolius. The sequence goes on from CM035170.1 coordinate 51,735,719, forward strand.
ATTAATTATATATTGTCGATTTCACACGACATTTGTATTATTGAAGTTGTAGTTTGCTTTTGTACCATGTATTTGGCGACTCGGAATGGGTGTTGTGTATACCTATTTTTGGGGGCGCCACATAGTGCCTCCATATCTTTAAGCGCTGAACAATCATTGGCCGCTAACTCTAGATCATGAGTAGGATAAATCCTCTCATACTTTTAAGTTGTCATGAGGCATAGGCTATGACTTTCCCACGTTGCATGAGAACACATCCTAACCCTTTGCCGAATCATCGGGCCAGAGATAACAAATCCATCCGAACCAGATGGTATTGTTAGAATAGGTGCCAAATAAGTCTCCTCTTAAGCTCTTGGAAACTCTTCTCGCATTCTTCGCTTCCAAACAAATTTTGTATCCTTCCGAAGTTAGCTGAGTTAATGGAGTAGCGATTCGAGAAAACCCTTCCACGAATCTCCGATAATAACCACTAAGCCCAAAAAGCTACACGATCTTGACCACCGACTTTGGTTACTCCCAACTTTGTATTGCTTCAATCTTCACGGATCAACAGATACTCCATGTTTCGACACCACGTGCCCAAGGAATGCTACTTCCTCGCCGTAACTCGCATTTCTTCAATTTGGCATATAGTTTTTTCACGAAGCCTTTGGAGTACCAATTTTCAAATGGTGCTCATGATCTTCACGACTTTTGGAATATATAAGGATGTCATCAATAAAGACAACAACGAATCGATCCAAATATTCCTTGAATACTCGGTTCATCATATCCATGAAAGCCACGGGGAGCATTAGTCAATCCGAAAGACATGACTAAGAATTCATAATGCCCATACCGAAGTTCTAAAGGCGGGTCTTTGGAATATCCTCGATTCTAATCTTTTAATGATGATATCCGAATCTAAGATCGATTTTGAAAAGAATTGTGCCCCTTGCAACTGGTCAAACAAGTCATCAATACGAGGTAGAGGATACCTATTCTTGATGGTGACATGGTTCAATTCTAGATAGTCAATACAAAGTCGCATACTCGAGTCGCCTTTCTTCTTTACAAATAAAACAGGAGCACCCCAAGGAGATGTACTGGGGACGAATGAAATCGATGTCCAACAATTCCTATAGTTGGACCTTTAACTCCTCGAAGTTCAATAGAGCCATTCGATATGGGGTTTTAGAAATGGGCTTTGTACTGTGTTCAAGATCAATAAAGAATTCAACTTCACGCTCGGGGTAGACCAGAAGTTCTTGAAATACGTCGGAAAGTCAATAACAACAGGAATATTATTCAAATTTGATGTGTCTTTATTCAAATCCATAACATGGGCTAAGAAAGCTTGACATCCGCTTTTTCAATAAACGAATAGCTTTATGATTAGATATGACGATGATTGATTTTAATGGTTTAGTTGCTTGAATTGCATACAACGGGTTGGTTAGGAATATGAAAACTAACAACCTTATTTAAAAACAATCAATTTTGGTATGATGAGTAGTTAACCAATCAATCCCTAAAATCACATCAAAAGCAAGTATCTTTAAAGAGATAAGGTCAGCATGTAAGGTAATGGTGCCAACTTGAATCAAACAAGATTTATAAACAATTGGATGTGATGAAAGTTTCTCTAACGGAGTTTCCACAGATAGGTCAAAGTCTAATTTCTCTGAGTCAAGTTTAAACGTTGAGCACATGCGGGAGAGATAAATGAATGGGTAGCACCCCAGATCAAGTAAGGTATAAACTTCGCAAGAATTTATAAATAGCTTACCCGTGATCACCTCGTTTGGGTTCCTCGCATTATGACCAACCACAACAAACGCTCTTCCGGAATCGTTGACTTTGACTTTTTCGGGATAGTCTTTTGAGTCACCGTCCCTCATTGAACTAGGTTTCGCCATCGCATAATCTCGAGCGATATGTCCTTCCTTTCCACAATCATAGCATACCTTGAATGTTGTGGATAGTTTGGACCGATATGTCCCTCTTTCCGTGATTTATAAGATATGACCGGGTGGTCGTTCTCCTCCCTTAGAACCGATTCTCACGCAAGATCGCTGCCTCTTCACATGGTCATTGTTAAATCTCCTCTTTTTAAAATCTCCTCCGACTCGCTTCTTCTATTTTCACGGCTATGATTACCACCACGAGTGGTTACCATTTTATCCATCTCGTTTTTTCTCCATTTGGTTATCATTATTCGTTGATCGCTATATCTCTGGTACGATCTCGTTGTGGTCCCTCAATTGACCGTACTCGTTATCTCGCCTAATAATTGAGCCCCTGTTTACAACATCTCGAATAGAGAGAAAGTTTATGAGAAATGAGATATCGACGACGCCGGGTTTCAAACCTCTAAGAAACATCCGTGTCATACGCTCCTCATTCTCCACCAAATGAGGTGCAAACACGGATAACTCGCAAACTTTGCCTCGCATTGAGACACCGCCATGTTGTTTTGCTCTAATCGATGAACTCCACTTCTTTCATACGACGAATACTTTCGTGAAAGTATTTGTCATTAAATAGTTTCTTAAACGTTTCCCAAGACACGCCGAAAAGTGCGGGTGGATGGGTACTTCATGAGACTCCCACCGATGAGTCCGCTTCGCCACGGAACATAAAGGTGGCGAATGGAACCTTCGTTTCTCCGTGCATCCCAAGACATCGAATATCTTGGTAATTTGTTTGACCCATGTTTCCGCCGTGATCGGATCTTGCTTTCCTTAAATTCGTGGTCCCAACTCTTTGAAGCGCTTGGTTGTGACAACCCGTGAATTGCTATCATTTCCTCCTCGTATTTTGAACACGAGTCTCCTCGTGCGATTTTTGCATAAGCGCAAAAAGCTTCTAAACATCCCTCGTTCATCATCTCGCTTTCGATTGGTGTTGTTCACAGGAGGACATTGCGCCACTGTTGCATGCGTTCTCCTCGTTGGTGAGTACAAGCGTCTCCACTGGTCTCATTTCCATTGTTAATATTCTCAATCGACATTCTCAAATACTATCATAAAACAAGGGTTAATTAAAGAAATCAATATATCACATAATATCCTTATATATCGACCAACTAAAAAATAAGCTTAGGTAGGACACACTAATGAAGGATTTACTCGTCTCTCCCTCCTAGTTCTATTCCCCGATCTCCGCCAGAGATCATATCCCTAAGCTCGATACCAACCGTGGACGCCCCAAAATAGGTATACATCACCCATTCGAAGTTGTCAATACATGGTATGTAAACAACTACAACTTTATTATTACAACAAGAAATCGTGAGTTTGAATACAAATATTATCTTCTGCATAATATCTATACTCAAATAAATCCTCATCACATTTATTGATACATTATTTTACAAAATGGTGAGGACTACTAAACATTTCTTTCTAAAACCTTCATTCCATATTCGACTCGTACTCGCTATATTCTCGCCTCCCGAGAAGAAAAATGGAACAAAAGGAAAAGGTGAGCTCAACTAGCCCAAAGAAAGAATATTATGACTAAGATAATATACAACAAATTATCGTTAGTCTTCAACAGGAAAAATCTAATAGAATACAATAGACAACAAATTTTAAATCAATATTCGCAATGAAATAATAATTCATTAGAAGAGTTAAGTAGAGAATGCAAACTACTATCTTCTATGTATGAATTTAAAAGTTCATCGCTCATCTTTTATCCCCGTAACATCAATCAATATACATCTCGAATCAAATATTCATCTTTGCACTACAGCCAAAGATATTCATCATTGGTCATGTTCATCTAAACACTGCTCATCTTTGCACTACTACGCCAAAGATATTCTTCAGAAATCATTCATCGTGCCAAAGATATTCTTTTAAGAAATCATTCATCTTGCACCATGTGCCAAAGATATTCCATAATATCATCATTTAAGACTAAGGATGATGAAAAATATTTTTTAAAGAAACGAATCCAAAGGAAACAAAATGACAAGGATTAAGGATTAAGGATTCGTATTTTGTTTTATCCATGTTCAAAAATACCTCAAAAATAATCATAGTGGTGTAAAATTCAAGAATGATCAAAACATGGATACAATCAAAGCTAGTATCCGTAATAGATATTTTGGACAAAAGAAGAAATTTTATTTTTGAATAGTGAATAGTGAATAGTATCGATGAATGAATAGCCAGATACGTGAATAGTAAATCGACACCAAAAGATAGAAATTCCACAAAAACATCTTCACGCTTAGTACTTAAAAGCGTAATAAAGTACTTGAATAAGAACTCGTGAATAGAATCGTGAATAAGAACTCGTGAATAGTAACCCCGACATGAAAAAAGTTCCAAATTTGATAAAAGTTCCAATCAATATTTCAAAGATAATGATATTGAAGAAATAATATCATTTGAGAAGAAAATAACATCTCCTTACCTCGAAAGATCAAGACTTCTAAATTTGGAATACCTAGTGTATAAGGTCAAGGAACTCAGACCGTCTAACAATACTCAAAGTATACTCAAAATACTCACAAGAATACGCCGATAATATAGAGAGAGAAAACTTCATTTCGGTGTGATTTTCAATTCTAACCTAAAGACCCTATTTATAGGAAAATGCTTAGAACACCAAAGTTAGTAAAATTTAATAAATAATAATATATATATATATAAGATTTCTACGCCCACCTTCCTAGATCTGATCTCAGCTCATCATGCACACATGTAGCCCACAAAACAACAAAAAAACGTTTTTATTATTTAAAATATTTTAAACTTCCAAAAATCAATTATTTTAACTTCTAACTTCAATAATTCATAATAAATAGCCCTTTTATCAGAAAATTCGAATCTTGCGAGTTTTTATAGGAAATTCAATTTCTACAACTTTACAGAAGAAAGTTTTTCCAAATTCCAAACAAAATTGATCAAAATCCACAAACCACGATTTTACAAAGTTATAATCAAATTTCACCAATAAATGGGGTCCACCGACATGTTTAACATGTTTTAAACATTTATTGCAACAAAAATACTCTTCCTCCTCGTATACTCATATATCCCACATTCGTTGTAAAAATATCACCATTATTATATTATTAAAATATAATAATATATTTAAACGAATTATTTTATCGTAAAAAGATAAAATTTCAATTTTCAACAATTGTCACATTAAAATTTTCTCCATCTATATCCACATAAAATCAATATTTTCCTCATCATATGAATCAATAATTAATTATTCACAAATAATATTACGTAATCACAATATCGACAACCGCAGCGCTTCAGGAAAGAGGGGCTTTCCAATAAGAATTTCTTCTTCATCGCGGCGCAATTAGGTGACCAAACCTCTCCTTAGATGTAACTTTCTAGACATTGCCAATAATGTTATCTAATAATATTATTCAGATAATATGAATTATTGTTTCGATAATGAAAAATAATTGTAACGACAATTATCGAAACAACAAAGAATATAAAATATCAACGCAAAGAATTATTAACTCAATAAAATATCGAATAAAGAATTATCGTAACCATTATCGAAAGTGGCCTTCACGTAAGAATCAACAATCGTGCAAATGCACGCCAATTACTATGTTTTAACCCACGGTATTTTTAACAAGATAATTCCAGTAATAACTACGCCTGCTATTTTTAAACCACTTATATTTGTCGCTTTTCTTCATCCAATCGCTTAAGCTATGTGGGCTCTACACATGGTCGCTACTCGTATTTACCATAGAAGACCTCAAATTTTTTAAATAAAAGGAATTTCCTTTATTTATTATTTTGAAATAGTAAGGGTTGATTTGATTAATGTGGATAGTTAAGGGTTAAATATGCAAATATTTCAAAATAAGCAAGTGGTTATAAAATATTCATTATTGTCGGGGAATATTCGTTTTGGTCGTGGAATATTCATCGTTTGGGAATATTCGACGCCGCAGCCCATGTGTGGGCCCCATAACGGAAAAGCGATTGGATGAAGAAAACGACAAATATAAGTTGTTTTAAATAATAATCTACGTAGTTGTTACCAAGTTATTAATATCTGTTTGAATACCCTTATGGTTAAAACACACTAATACGCGTTGCACAAGAAGACAAGAAGACACCAGATTGCACCAATTATTGATTCTTACGTAAGAAGGCACTACTCAATAATGGTTACAGAATTATCGCTCTCAAAGATTTTATCGAGTTAATAATTGCCGCTATTGATATTTTATATCATCGTTGTTTCAATAATCACATTACACAAGATTTCATTATCGAAGCAATAATTCATATTATCCGAATAATATTATTAGATAACATTATTGGCAATGTCTAGAAAGTTCGCTTAAGGAGAGGTTTGGTCACCTAATCATGCGCCAAGAAGAAGAAATTTTATCGAAAGCCCCTCTTCCTGAACCGCCTGTCATTAATATTGTGATTCTCGTAATATTATTTGTGAATAATTAATTATTGATTTATATGATGAGGAAAATATTGATTTTATGTGGATATAGATGGAGAAAAATTTTAAAATGACAATTGTTGAAAATTAATATTTTATCTTTTTCTCGATAAAATAATTCATTTAAATATATTATTTTAATAATATATTAACGGTGATATTTTTACAAACGAATGTGGGATATATGAGTATACGAGGAGGAAGAGTATTTTTGTTGCAATAAATGTTTAAAACATGTTAAACATGTCTCATGGGACCCCATTTATCGATCGAAATTTGATTATAAATTGTAAAAATGTTCTGCTTGTGGATTTTGGCCAATTTGATTGGAATTTGGAAAAACTTTCTTCTCGCAAAGTTGTAGAGAATTGAATTTCCTATAAAAACTCAAGAGATTCGAATTTTCTGATGAAAGGGCTATTTATTATGAATTATTGAAGTTCAAGTTCAAATAATTGATTTTTGAAGTTTAAAATATTTAAAATTAGAAAACGTTTTTCTTATTATTTTTCTAGAAGGTGGTATGTGTTTGATGGCTGAAATCAGATTCTAGATATGTGTAGAAAATAATATAATTATATTATTAATTTATTAAATTTTTCGCTTTGGTGTTCTAAGCAATTTCCTATAAATAGGTGCTTAGGTTAGAATTGAAAATCACACCGTAAATCAAAGTTTTCTTTTCTCTATATTATCGAGTTTATTTTGTGAGTATTTTGAGTATACTTTGAGTATTGCTATACTCAAGGCAAAGTTCAAGTCATAGCTTCATATCCTATATCCTTTTTCCTGTAAGATCGATCTTTCGAGGTAAGTGGATATTATTTTTTTTTGTAATGATATTATTTCTTCAATATCATTATGTCAAATGTTGATCCAAGTTTTTATCAAATTTGGAACTTTTTCATGTCTGGGGTTACTATTCATGGGTTACTATTCATGAGTTACTATTCACGAAGTTACTATTCATGAAGTTACTATTCACGAAAGTTACTATTCATTTAGTACTATTCACGAAGCGTGAAGATGTTTTTTTTGTGGAATTTCTATCTTTTGGTGTCTGAGTTAAGACTATTCACGATATACAGACTATTCACGATACCAAGACTATTCAATCAAAAATAAAATTTCTTCTTTTCGTCTAAAATATCTATTCGATACTAACTCGATCAGATCCATGTTTTGATCATTCTCGAATTTTACACCACTACGATTATTTTTTGAGGTATTTTTGGATAGATAAAACCAAGTATTTAATCCTTAATCCTTAATCCTTGTCATTTTGTTTCACCGATTCGCTTTTTAAAAATATTTTCATCATCCTACCTTAAATGATGATATTATTGAATGATTTTCAAGAATATCTCGGCCTCAGTAGCAAAGTGTTTGAATGATTTTCAAGAATATCTTTCGCCCAGAAAGCAAAGATGAACAGGTGTGTTGAGATGAAATACGATCGATCGATTAATATCTTTGGCCTCAGAGGTAAAAAGATGAACAGTGTTTAAATGAATATGACTAATCGATGAATATCTTCGCCTCAGAAAGTGCAAAGATGAATATTTGATTCCGAGATGTATATCGATTGATGTTACAGGATAAAATATCGATGATGGACCGTTAAATTCATAGATTATAGTAGATTTCATTCTCTACGTAACTCTTCTATTAATTATTATTTCACATGTAATATTGATCTCAAACTTGTTGCCTATCAGATTCTATCGATTTTTCCTCGTCAAGACTAACGATAATTTGTTGTATATTATCTTAGTCATAATATTCTTTATCGGGCTAGTTGAGCTCACCTTTTCCTTGTTGTTCCATTTTTCTTCTCAGAGGCGCAGAATGTAAATGTAAAGTACTAATGGGTATGGAATGAAGGTTCTAGAGAGAGTTGTTTAGTAGTCCTCACCATTTTGTAAAATAATGAATCAATAATTATGATGGGGATTTATTTGAGTATGGATATTGTCTAGTAAGATAATATTATATTTAAACTCATTAAGATATATTGTCGTATTTTCAATGTACATTTGTATTAAAGTTGTAGTTTGCTTTTTTGCATCATGTATTCATGCACTCGTGAACGGGTGTGTGTATACCTATTTTGGGGCGCGCCAGCTGGTATCGTAGCTTAGGATACGATCTCCGCGAGATCGGGAATAAAACCAGAGGGGAGAGACGAGTAAATCCTTCGCTAAAGGTGTCCTACCTAAGCTTATTTGTTAGTTGGTCAAGATATAGGATATTATGTGATATATCGATTTCTTAATTAACCCTTATTTTATGACAAAGATTTGAGAATGTCGAATCGAGAATATTAACAAAGGAGTAAATGAGACCGTGGAGATGCCTCGACTCACCAACGAGGAGAACGTGCAACAGTCGGGTAATGTTCCTCCCGTGAACAACACCACCGAAAGCGATGATGAACGAGGGATGTTTAGAAGCTTTTTGCAGCTCATGCAAAATCGCATTTAGGAGACTCGTGTTCAAAATATGTGAGGAAATGATAGTAATTCACTCGTGGTCACAAATGCAAGCAGCTTCAAAGAGTTGGGACCACCTGTAATTTCGGGGAAAGCCGGATCCGATTAAGGCGAGACGTGGGTCAAACAAATTACCAAGATATTCACGTCTCTGGGATGCACACGAGGAACCGAAGTTCCATTCGCCACCTTTATGTTCCGTGGCGAGGCAGACATCGGTGGGAATTGTGAAGCGCACTCCATCCAAACCCACACTCAAAGATGTCATGGGAGACGTTTAGAACAGCTCAATGACAAGTACTTCCTCGAAAGTATTCGCTATACGAAGGAAGTGGAGTTTATTAGACTAGAAAGGTATAACAATACGACGTTGTCCCAAAGACGAGGCTAAGTTCATGAGTTATCCGTGTTCGCACCTCATTTGGTGGAGAATGAGGAACGATGACGCTGGATGTTTCGAGAGGTTTGAAACCCGACATACGCCAAGATCTCATTTCTCATAAATTTTCTCTATTCAGAGATGTTGTCAATGTGGCTCAATAGAGAGCGAGATAACGAGTACGCTCAACCGAGGGACCATAACCAGATCATATCAAGATAGCAGTACCATCGTAATAACGATAACCAATGAGAAAGAAGAATACGTATAAAGGCCAGAACCACTCCGTGGTAATCGTGGGCCATGAAAATAGAAGAAGTTTTAGCCTGGAGGAGATTTTAAAAGAGGAGATTCAACAACCACCATGTGAAGACGCCACCAAGAGCAACTAGTTTTATGGAGGAGAACCACCACCCATTATATGTTACAAATGCGAAAGAGGGACATATCACCAAACCGCCCAACAACAGCTTTAAGGTATGCTATAATTGTGGAAAAGAAGGACATATCGCCGAGATCAGACGATATCGAAACCTAGTTCAATGGGAATGGTGACTCAAAAGATGTCCCGTAAAAGTCAAAGTCAACGATTTCTCGAAGAGCGCTTTGTCGTGACGGTCAAAATGCGAGGAACCCGAACGGTTAGCACGCAAGTTAGTTAATTATAAATTTCAAGTAAGTATATACCTTACTAGATATTTGGTTCTACCCATTCTTTATCTCTCTTACTTGCGCCAACGCTTAAACTCGACTACACGGAGAAATTAAACTTTGACCTATCTCGTGGAGACTCCATTAGAGAAACTTTCATTACATCCGTTGTTTAAAAATCTTGCTTGATTCAAGTTGGCACTATCACATTACCCGTTAACCTTATTTCTATAGAGATATTTGCTTTTGATGTGATTTTAAGGTTAACTACTCATCACGCCAAATTGATTGCTTTTGTAAGGTCATAGTTTTCATATTCCTAAGCAACTCGTTATTCAATTCAAGCAATCAAACCATCAGTAGTCAAACATTTTCATATCAAGCCATGAAGTCATTCGCTTATTACGGATGTCAAGTTTTCTTAGTCCATGTTATGGATTTGAATAAAGACACGCCGATTTGAATAATATTCCGTTGTTATTGATTTTTCCCGATTTATTTTCAAGAATTTCGCGCTTACTCCCAAAGTTCGATATTAAATTTTGTATCGACTTTGAACCCTGCAGACAAAACTCATTTCTAAAATCTCATATCGAATGGCTCCTATTGAACTTCGTGAGTTAAAATTCAACTATAGAATTTGGTACCGAGCCTTTTATTTTGTGACTTCCTTTCAGGAATTCACCTGCCGCACTCTCCGTAGGGACGCCATATTCAAGCGATAGAATCGATAGGTGTCATTGTGACGCATATCCAAGATTGGGATATGAGTCACAAGCTTGAGAGCAACCTAAGTCAAGAATCGAAAGACGTAGCTTTCAGGCTTAGTTGGTTATTATCGGAGATTCATTGAAGGATATTCTCTAATCGCTATTCCATTAACGCAAATTGACTCAGAGATACAAAATTCGAATGGAGCAAGGAATGTGGGAAGAGCTTCAAGAACTCAAGAGGAGACTCATTTCAAAGACATGTTCGACCATGCCATCCTCGAAAAGTTTAACGGTAGTAGCCGACGTAGAAGAGTAGAAGATATATATTGTCAAAGACGGAACGAAAAGAGATGGAGATGATGTCAAGTATACGACAGAGCCAACTTTAATAGAAAAAGTTAAGGTCGCTCAAGCCACCCAATCCGAGTTGATGCGTATGAAGAAGAAAGTACAAGAAGGAGCTATTCCTAAGTTTAGAATTGATGAAGAAGGAATACTTCGAGTCCACTCTAGACTTTCAGGTTCCTAACGACTGATTTGAAGTACAAGATTATGATGGAGGCACACAATACGCCATTTGCAATCCATCCGGAAGTACTAAATGTATCGTGATCTTCGACATACATTTTGGTGGAACAATATGAAGAGAGAGATTGCAAAGTTTATCTCGATGTGTTTAACTTGCTAACGTAAAAGGCGAGCATCTTGTACCTAAGGGTCCGCTGCAACCACTTGAGATTCCTGAATGGAAGTGGGAACACATTACTATGGATTTCGTTACGGGTCTTCCTACGGCTTCTCAAGGCATCAATGCTATTTGGGTTATTGTTGATAGATTAACCAAGTCCGCTTCATTTCTTACCGATACGAGAGACTTATTCCTCGAACGCCTTTTCTCAGATGTACGTAAATGAGATTGTGAGATTGTATGGCATGCCAAGATCCATAGTTTTAGATCGTGACCCAAGATTCACTTCAAGATTTTGGGTTAGCTTTAGAAAGCTACGGGCACTAATTTATTTATCTGGCCAGCATACCATCCTCAAACGGATGGGCAATCGTAAAGGACTACTCAAACTCTCAAGATATATTAAAACTCGGTCCTAGATTTCAAAGGAAGTGGGATAAGTATTGCCATTGGTGGAATTCTCATACAACAATAGTTATTAAACAAATATAGGCATGGTTCCATTCAAGCATTATATGGACAAAATGTCGCTCTCCAATATGTTGGGATGAGGTGGGTGAAGCAACATTGTTGGGGACCCGAAGTTAAGACGTATGATCACCGAAAAGATCCAAATGATTCGACAACGATACAAACAAGACAAGATCGACAAAAGAGTTATGCGGATCTTCATCGAAAGGACGTGGAATTTAATGTAGGGGATCATGTATTGTCATGAAGTTGTTCCATGGAAGGGAGTTACAAGATTTGGGAAGAGAGGAAAGCTCAATCCACGCATTTATCGGGTCCATTTCAAATTCTCGACCGAGTAGGAAATGTAGCCTATAGACTCACAAGCATTCTCCGAGTATGTCTCGTGTTCATAATGTGTTTCACATATCCGCATTTCAGAATATGTGAAAGACCCAACCACGTTATCGAAGTTAGAACCCGACGAGATAGCCAAGACTTAACGATGAGGAGGTACCCACAAGATTTTGGATAGAAGGAGCATGTCCTACGCCAAGAAAGGTCATACCACAAGTTAAAGTTTTGTGGAGAAATCATGCTATAGAGGAAATGACTGGGAATTGAAACGAAATGAAAAAGCGAGGTATCCTCACCTTTTCAAACACTGTGTATCGCACGCCAATTTCGAGGACTTAAATTTCATAAGGAGGGAGGTCAGAAGACCCCTCAAATTTTTTAAATAAAAAGGAATTTCCTTTATTTATTATTTTGAAATAGTAAGGGTTGATTTGATTAATGTGGATAGTTAAGGGTTAAATATGCAAATATTTCAAAATAAGCAAGTGGTTATAAAATATTCATTATTGTTTGGGAATATTCGTTGGTCGTGGAATATTCAGACATCGTTTGGGAATATTCGCATTTACTCTGCAAAGCCCATGTGTGGGCCCCATAACTAAAAGTTATCGATGAAGAAAACGACAAATATAAGTTGTTTTTAAATAATCTACAGAAGTTGTTACCGTTAATATCATCATTGAATACCCTATGGTTAAAAACACATAATACGCGTTGTTGAACAAAGAAGATACCAGATTGCACCAATTATTGATTCTTACGTAAGAAGGCACTACTCAATAATGGTTACAAGAATTATCGCTCAAAGATTTTATCGAGTTAATAATTGTCGCTATTGATATTTTATATCATCGTTGTTTCAATAATGTCATTACACAAGATTTTCATTATCGGCTAATAATTCATATTATCCGAATAATATTATTAGATAACATTATTGGCAATGTCTAGAAAGTTCGCTCTAAGGAGAGGTTTGGTCACCTAATTGCGCTACCAAGAAGAAGAAATTTTATCGAAAGCCCCTCTTTCCTGAACCGCCTGGGTCGTCACAATATCATGATTCTCGTAATATTATTTGTGAATAATTAATTATTGATTTATATGATGAGGAAAATATTGATTTTATGTGGATATAGATGGAGAAAATTTTTAAATGACAATTGTTGAAAATTAATATTTTATCTTTTTCTCGATAAAATAATTCATTTAAATATATTATTTTAATAATATATTAATCTGATGATATTTTTACAACTAATGTGGGATATATGAGTATACGAGGAGGAAGAGTATTTTTGTTGCAATAAATGTTTAAAACATGTTAAACATGTTTGTGGACCCCATTTATCGACCTAAATTTGATTATAAATGTCAGAAAATCGCCCGCTTGTGGATTTTTTGGCCAATTTTTGATTGGAATTTGGAAAAACTTTCTTCTGCAAAGTTGTAGAGAATTGAATTTCCTATAAAACTCGCGAGATTTGAATTTTCTGATGAAAGGGCTATTTATTATGAATTATTGAAGTTCAAGTTCAAATAATTGATTTTTGAAGTTTAAAATATTTAAAATTAGAAAACGTTTTTTCATTTTTTTTTTCTAGAATGTGTATGTGTTTGATGGCTGAATTCAGATTCTAGACATGTGGTAGAGGAAAATTTAATATAATTATATTATTATTTTATTAAATTTTTCGCTTTCGGGTGTTCTAAGCAATTTCCTATAAATAGGTGCTTAGGTTAGAATTGAAAATCACACCGTAAATCAAGTTTTTTCTCTCTATATTATCGAGTTTATTCTTGTGAGTATTTTGAGTATACTTTTGAGTATTGCTATACTAAAGCAAGTTTCCTTCATAGACTATATCCTGTTTTCCTGTAAGTAATCGATCTTCGAGGTAAGTGGATATTATTTTTTTCAGAATGATATTATTTCTTCAATATCATTATGTCAAATGTCGATCCAAGTTTTTATCAAATTTGGAACTTTTTCATGCTCTGGGTTACTATTCATGGGTTACTATTCATGAGTTACTATTCACGAAGTTACTATTCATGAAGTTACTATTCACGAAGTTACTATTCACGCAGTACTATTCATGTAAGCGTGAAGATGTTTTTGTGGAATTTCTATCTTTTGGTGTCTGAGTTACTATTCACGATTCAAGACTATTCACGATACTAAGACTATTCACGATACTAAGACTATTCAATCTAAAAATAAAATTTCTTCTTTTCGTTCAAAATATCTATTCGGATACTAACTCGATCAGATCCATGTTTTGATCATTCTTGAATTTTACACCACTATGATTATTTTTGAGGTATTTTCGACGCATGGATAAAACCAAGTACTTAATCCTTAATCCTTAATCCTTGTCATTTTGTTTCACCGATTCGCTTTAAAAATATTTTTCATCATCCTCGCCTTAAATGATGATATTATTGAATATCTTCGCCCGTAGTAAAAGATGAATGATTTTTCAAGAATATCTTTGGCCTCAGAAGTAAAGATGAACATGTGTTTGATGAATACGATCGATCGATGAATATCTTTGGCCTCAGTAGTATAAGATGAACAGTGTTTAGATGAATATGATCGATTGATTAATATCTTCGCCTATAAAGAGAATAGCAAAAGATGACATGTGTTTAAATTGATGATGACTAATCGATGAATATTTTATTCTCTACATGAATTATTAAAGATGAATATTTGATTTGATCCTAAAATGTATATCAGATTCTATTGATTTTTTGTGGGATAACGATAATTTCAGATATTATCATAGATTATATAGATTTCATTCTCTACGTAACTCTTTTCTATTGAATTATTTTTTTCAGAATGTAAGTACTATTGATATGGAAAAGGTTGTCAGAGAGTCATTAGTATTCTCATCATTTTTTTTTCAATAATTATGAAGACTAAGACAATATTATATAATTTGTTGTATATTATCTTAGTCATAATATTCTTTATCGGGCTAGTTGAGCTCACCCTTTCCTCGTAAAGTTGTTCCATTTTTCTCAATCGCTAATGGGTTGAGGCAAACTAATATTCCCGACAACAATGAATATTTTATAACCACTGCTTATTTTGAAATATTGAATGATTTTAGATTCTAACTATCCACATTAATCAAATCAACACTTATTATTTAAAAAATAATCAATAAGAGAAAATTAAATTTATTAATAATAAGTTGGGGTCTTACAACCTCCCTCCTTATGAAATTTCGTCCTCGAAAATACGACGACGGTGTTTCAAAAGGTGAGGATACCTCGCTTTCATTTCCGCTTTCCAATTCCTGTGTCATTTCTATAAAGCATGATTCCTCCACAAAACTTTAACTTGTGGTATGAACGGGTAGGACATGCCCTTCCTATCCAAGATCTTGACAGTACCTCCTCACACGCTAAGTCTTCTGGGCTATCTCGTCCGGGTTCTAACTCTATAACGTGGTTCGGTCTTTCACATATTTATTAAGTACGATATGTGAAACACATTATGAACACGTAGACATACTTTGAGGTAACGCAAGTCTATAAAGCTACATTTCCTACTTGGCCAAGAATTTGAAATGGACCAATAAATCGTGGATCGAGCTTTTCTCTCTTCCCAAATCTTCAACTCCCTTCCATGGAGCAACTCGCAACAATACATGATCCCCTACACTAAATTCCACGCCCTTTCGATGAAGATCCGCATAACTCTTTTTGTCGATCTTGTGCCGCTTTGTATACGCTTGTTTAATCATTTGGATCTTTTTCGTAGTCATACGCATCAACTCCAAGTCCCAACAATGTTGCTTCACCCACCTCATCCCAACATATCGGAGAGCTTACACTTTCGGCCCATATAATGCTTCAAATGGAGCCACACCTATATACTTGCTCGATAATCGTTGTTGTAGGAGAATTCCACCAATGGTAAATACTTATCCTAACCGCCTTTGAAGTCTAGGACACGTAGTCTTAATAAATCTTCAAGAGTTTGAATAGTCCTTCTCGATTGTCTCGTCTGCTTTGAGGATGGTATGCCAACTCAATCAGAATCCTGCGCCCATAGCTTTTTTGCAAGCTAACCCAAAATCTTCAAGTGAATCTTGGGTCACGATCCCAAACTATGGATACAGTATGCCATGCAACCTCACAATCTCATTCACGCACATACTAGCAAGACGCTCAAGGAATAAGTCTCCAGACGGCAAGAAATGAGCAGATTTGGTTAATCTATCAACAATAACCCAAATAGCATTGATGCCTCGAGAAACCCAGAGAAGACCCAGAACTAAATCCATGGTAATGTGTTCCCACTTCCATTTCTTGGAATCTCAAGTGGTTGCAAATCTTAACCCTTAGGTACTAGATGCTCCGCCTTTACACGCCGACAAGTTAAACACATCGAGATAAACTTTGCAATCTCTCTCTTCATATTGTTCCACCAAAATGTATGTCAAGATCACGATACATTTTAGTACTTCCGTGATGGATTGCAAATGGTGTATTGTGGTGCCTCCATCATAATCTTGTACTTCAAATCGTAGTCGTTAGAACACAAAGTCTAGAGTGGACTCAAGTATTCCTTCTTCATCAATTCTCGCCCTAATAGCTCCTTCTTGTACTTTCTTCTTCATACGCGATCGCCTCCTGCCTGCGGGCTCGAGCAACCTTAACTTTTTCTATTAAAGTCGGGCTCTACGCGATACTTGACATCATCGCACTCGCTCCTCGTGATACGATCTTCTACTCAACGCCACCTACCACGCTCGCTTTTTCCGTGATGGTATCAATAGTGTGGTCGTAGTCTCTTCAATAGCTCGAGCCAACGTCACGCCAAGATGTCGAGTTCTTTTTGAGTGAAGAAATATTTAAGGCTTTTACGGTCTCAATATATCTCCACTTTCTCCCCATATAGATAAGTGCTCCATATCTTTTTAGCAAAAAACGATCGGGCCGCTAACTCTAGATCATGAGTAGGATAATTCCTCTCATACTCTTTTAAGTTGTCATGAGGCATAAAGCTATGACTTTCCCACGCCTGCATGAGAACACATCCTAACCCTTTGCCTCAAGCATCGTCAGAGATAACAAATCCATCCGAACCAGATGGTATTGTTAGAATAAGCCAAATAAGTCTCCTCTAAGCTCTTGGAAACTCTTTTTCGTGATTCTTCGCTTCCAAACGAATTTTGTATCCTTCCGAAGTTAGTCGAAGTTAATGGAGTAGCGATTCGAGAAAACCCTTCCATTAATCTCCGATAATAACCAATAAGCCCAAAAGCTACGTGATCACCACCACTTCTATTGCTGTTCTAACTTCAGATTGCTTCAATCTTCACGGATCAACAGATACTCCATGTTTCGACACCACGCGCCCAAGGAATGCTACTTCCTCAAGCCGTAACTCTCGATTTCTTCAATTTGGCATATAGTTTGTTTTCACGTAAGCCTTTCGAGTACCAATTTCAAATGGTGCTCATGATCTTCACGACTTTTGGAATATATAAGGATGTCATCAATAAAGACAACAACGAATCGATCCAAATATTCCTCGAATACTCTGGCTCATCATATCCATGAAAGCCGTAGGAGCATTAGTCAATCCAAAGACACGACTAAGAATTCATAATGCCCATACCGAAGTTCTCAAGGCGCCTTTGAATATCCTCGCTTCTAATCTTCAATGATGATATCCGTAATCTAAGATCGATTTTTGAAAAGAATTGTGCTCTTCAGAATCGGTCAAACAAGTCATCAATACGAGGTAGAGGATACCTATTCTCGATGGTGACATGGTTCAATTCCCCGATAGTCAATACAAAGTCGATACCCCGCCTCTTCTTTTACAAATAAAACAGAGCACCCCAAGGAGATGTACTAGATTTAATGAAACCGATGTCCAACAATTCCTCGTAGTTGGACCTTTAACTCCTCAAGTTCAATAGAGCCATTCGACATGGGTTTTAGAAATGGGCTTTGTATCAAAGTTCAAGATCAATAAAGAATTCAACTTCACGCTCGGGGTAGACCGGAAGTTCTTCAGAAATACGCCAGAAAGTCAATAACAACAGAATATTATTCAAATTTGACGGTCTTTATTCAAATCCATAACATGGGCTAAGAAAGCTTGACATCCGCTTTTTCAATAAACTAATAGCTTTATGATTAGATATGATGTTGATTGATTTTAATGGTTTAGTTGTTGAATTGCATAAAAAAGTTGGTTAGAATATGAAAACTAACAACCTTATAAAAACAATCAATTTTGGTATGATGAGTAGTTAACCAATCAATCCCTAAAATCACATCAAAAGCAAGTATCTTTAAAGAGATAAGGTCAATGTAAGGTGATGGTGCCAACTTGAATCAAACAAGATTTATAAACAAAGGATGTGATGAAAGTTTCTCCAAACTGAGTTTCCACAGATAGTCAAAGTCTAATTTCTCCTGAGTCAAGTTTAAACGCTGAGCACATGCAGAGAGATAAATGAATGGGTAGCACCCAGATCAAGTAAGGTATAAACTTCGCAAGAATTTATAAATAGCTTACCCGTGATCACCTCGCTTGGGTTCCTCGATTATGACCAAACACAACAAACGCTTCTTCCCTAATCGCTGACTTTGACTTTTTCGATGCTTTTCGAGTCACCGTCCCTCAACGAACTAGGTTTCGCCATCAGATAATCTCGAGCGATATGTCCTTCCTTTCCACAATTATAGCATACCTTGAACTGTCAGGGCGCTTGACCGATATGTCCTCTTTTCCAAGATTTATAAGATATACGACCGGTGGTCGCTTCCTCCCTTAGAACCAGCTTGTCGCCAAGACCGCTGCCTTCATATGGTCGTTGTTAAATCTCTCTTTAAAATCTCCTCCCGACTCGCTTTTCTATTTTCACGGCTATGATTACCACCAGAGTGGTTACCATTTTTGTCCGCTCGCTTTTCTCCGCCGGTTATCATTATTCGTTGATCGCTATCTCCGGCACGATCCTCGTCAGGGTCCCTCAAATGATCGTATTTCGTATCTCGCCTAATAATTGAGCCCTGCTTACAACATCCGGTCAGAGAGAAAATTTACGAGAAATGAGATATCGACGACGCCGTTTCAAACCTCTAAGAAACATCCCGGCCATACGCTCCTCATTCTCCACCAAATGAGGTGCAAACCCGATAACTCGCAAACTTTGCCTCGCATCGAGACACCGCCATGTTGTTTTGTTCTAATCTAATGAACTCCACTTCCTTCATACGACGAACACTTTCGTGAAAGTATTTGTCATTAAATAGTTTCAAACGCTTCCCAAGACATGCCGAAAAGTACCGGATGGGTACGCTTCACGCATCTTCACCAAGAGTCCGCTTTCGCCATTTTAACATAAAGGTGGCGAATGGAACCTTCGTTCTCTCCTCGCATCCCAAGACATCAATATCTTGGTAATTTGTTTGACCCATGTTTCCGCCATGATCGGATCTCGCTTTCCTTAAATTTCGTGGTCCCAACTTCGAATCGCCATCGTCGGACAACCCGTGAATTGCTATCATTTCCTCCTCAGATTTTGAACACGAGTCTCCTCGTCTCGATTTTGCATGAATCGCAAAAAGCTTCTAAACATCCCCTCGCTCATCATCTCGCCAATGGTGTTGTTTCATGTGAGGAACATTGCCACCTGCTGCACGCTCTCCTCGCTGGTGAGTACAAAGGCCTCACTGGGCCTCATTTCCATGTTAATATTCTCAACGACATTCTCAAACACCGCCATAAAACAAGGGTTAATTAAGGAAATCAATATATCACATAATATCCTTATATACCGACTCAACTAAAAAATAAGCTTTAGTAGACACACTAGCTAAGGATTTACCTGCCTCCCTCCTAGTTCTATTCCCCGATCTCCGCCAGAGATCATATCCCTAAGCTCGATACTAACCGTGACGCCCCAAAATAGGTATACATCACCCATTCCGAAAGTTGTCAATACATGGTATGTAAACAACTACAACTTTATTATTATTACAACAAGAACTCGTGAGTTTGAATACAAATATTATCTTCTAGACAATATCTATACTCAAATAAATCCTCATCACATTTATTGATACATTATTTTACAAAATGGTGAGGACTACTAAACAACTCTTTCTAAAACCTTCATTCCATACCCGACTGCACTCGCTATATTCTCGCCTCCCCGAGAAGAAAATGGAACAAAAGGAAAAGGGTGAGCTCAACTAGCCCAAGAAAGAATATTATGACTAAGATAATATACAACAAATTATCGTTAGTCTTCAACAGAAAAATCTAATGTAATACAATAGACAACAAATTTTAAATCAATATTCGCAATGAAATAATAATTCATTAAGAGTTAAGTAGAGAATGCAAACTACTATCTTCTATGTATGAATTTAAAAGTTCATCGCCTATCTTTTATCCCTCGTAACATCAATCAATATACATCCGAATCAAATATTCATCTTTGCACTACGTGCCAAAGATATTCATCACTTGGTCATGTTCATCTAAACACTGCTCATCTTCAGACTACGCCAAAGATATTCTTCAGAAATCATTCATCTTTGCACTACAAAAGCCAAAGATATTCAATAATATCATCATTTAAGACCGAGGATGATGAAAAATATTTTTTAAAGAAACGAATCCAAAGGAAACAAAATGACAAGGATTAAGGATTAAGGATTCGTACTTTGTTTTATCCATGTTCAAAAATACCTCAAAAATAATCATAGTGGTGTAAAATTCAAGAATGATCAAAACATGGATACAATCAAAGCTAGTATCCGTAATAGATATTTTGGACAAAAAAGAAAAGAAATTTTTTCATTATATGAATAAAGGCCAGATTGAATAATAATCCACATTCAGATAGAAAATAATAAAAACATCTTCACGCCAAAAGTTAAGAATACGTGAATTGAATAAAAAATCTTCACGCTTGAATAAGAACTCGTGAATAAGAACTCGTGAATAAGAATGAATAAGAACTCATGAATAAGAACCCGGATATGAAAAAGTTCCAAATTTGATAAAAAGTTCCAAATCAATATTTCAAAGATAATGATATCAAGAAATAATATCATTCGAGAAGAAAATAACATCCCTTACCTCAAAGATCAAGACTTTAAATGAATACACCTGATATAAGCTATCAAGGAACTTGCAGACCGCTAACAATACTCAAAGTATACTCAAAATACTCACAAGAATACGCCGATAATATAGAGAGAGAAAACTCAGCTTTCGTGTGATTTTCAATTCTAACCCAAGACCCTATTTATAGAAAATGCTTAGAACACCAAAGCAGTAAAATTTAATATAATATTAATATATATATTAAAATTTTACGCCCACCTTCCTAGATCTGATCTCATTTCATTTTGCACATGTTGTGAGCCTCACAAAAGTACAAAAAACGTTTTTTTATTATTTAAAATATTTTAAACTTCCAAAATCAATTATTTTGAGCTTCTAACTTCAATAATTCATAATAAATAGCCCTTTTATCAGAAAAATTGAATCTCGCGAGTTTTTATAGGAAATTCAATTTCTACAACTTTGCAGTAAGAAAGTTTTTCCAAATTCCAAATGTAAATTCGACCAAATCCACAAACGGACGATTTTACGTGCTATAATCAAATTTCAACCAATAAATGGGGTCCACAACATGTTTAACATGTTTTAAACATTTATTGCAAACAAAAATACTCTTCCTCCTCAGATACTCATATATCCCACATTCGTTGTAAAAATATCACCATTATTATATTATTAAAATATAATAATATATTTAAATGAATTATTTTATCGTAAAAAGATAAAATTTCAATTTTCAACAATTGTCACATTAAAATTTTTTCCATCTATATCCACATAAAATCAATATTTTTCTCATCATATGAATCAATAATTAATTATTCACAAATAATATTACGTAATCACAATATCGACAACCGTGCAGCTCCTGTGAAAGAGGGGCTTTCCAATAAGAATTTCTTCTTCATCGGCTGCCAAGCAATTAGGTGACCAAACCTCTCCTTGTATGTAACTTTCTAGACATTGCCAATAATGTTATCTAATAATATTATTCAGATAATATGAATTATTCGCTCGATAATGAAAAAATACCGTAATGACAATTATCAAACAACAAAGAATATAAAATATCAACGCAAAGAATTATTAACTCAATAAAATATCGAATAAAGAATTATCAGAACCATTATCGAGTAAAGGCTTCTTCACGTAAGAATCAATAATTGGTGCAATACCGTGTGCTATCGTGTTTTAACCAATTTAGTATTTTAACAAGATAATCTGCAGAATAACCACGCCGTTATTTTTAAACAACTTATATTTGTCGCTTTCTTCATCCAATCGCTCTCACAAGCATGGGCTCACATGGTCGCTACCGTCAGCATTTAATATTCCCCGACAAAGATTTAATATTCCACCACCAAACTAATATTCCCCGACAACAATGAATATTTTATAACCACTTGCTTATTTTGAAATATTTATGTATTTTACCCCTAACTATCCACATTAATCAAATCAACCCTTACTATTTCAAAATAATAAATAGAGAAAATTAAATTTCATTAATAATAA